>CAUYQU010096621.1:0-28677 GCA_963574635.1 Cheracebus regulus | reverse complement strand
AGGGGAGCACTATACACTGGGGTATGTTGGGGGGAAATGGGGGAGGGACAGTGGGGGGTGGGGAGTTGGGGGGAGATAGCATGGGGAGAAATGCCAGATATAGGTGAAGGGGAGGAAGGCAACAAATTACACTGCCATGTGCGTACCTATGTAACAATACTGTATGTTCTTCACATGTACCCCAAAACCTAAAATGCAATAAAAAAAAAAAAAGTTCATACATCTTGTGTTACATGAAAAGGGGACAAGAAGTCCTTGCCCATGCCTATGTCCTGGATGGCATTGCCTAGGTTTTCTTCTAGAGTTTTTATAGTGTTAGGCCTCATGTTTAAATTTTTAATCCATCTAGAGTTAATTTTTTTATAAGGTGCAAGAAAGGGATCCAGTTTCAGTTTTCTGCATATGGCTAGCCAGTTTTTCCAACACCATTTATTAAATAGGGAATCCTTTCCCCATTGCTTGTTTTTGTCAGGTTTGTGAAAGATCAGATGGTTGTAGTTGTGGGTGTTCCTTCTGAGGCCTCTGTTCTGTTCCATTAGTCTGTATCTCTGTTTTGGGACCAGGACCATGCTGTTTTGATTATAGTAGCCTTGTAATATAGCTTGAAGTCAGGTAGTGTGATACCTCCAGCTTTGTTTTATTTTTGTTGTTTTTTTTTTTTTTTTGCTTAGGATTGTCTTGGCTATGCAGGCTCTTTTTTGGTTCCATAGGAACTTTAAAGTGTTTTCTTTCCAATTCTGTGAAGAAAGTCAATGGTAGTTTGGTGGAGATAGCATTGAATCTATAAGTTACTTTGGGCAGTATAGCCATTTTCACAATATTGATTTTTCCTAACCATGAGCATGGAATGTTTTTCCATCTGTTTGTGTCCTCTCTTATTTCCTTGAGCACTGGTTTGTAGTTCTCCTTGAAGAGCTCCTTCCATGCTTTGTTAGTTGTATTCCTAGATATTTTATTCTCTTTGTATGGATTGTGACTGGGAGTTCACTCATGATTTGGCTCTCCATCATTGGTGTATAGGAATGCTTGCGATTTTTGTAGATTGATTTTTTTATCCTGAGGCTTTGCTGAAGTTGCTTATCAGCTTAAGGAGATTTTGGGCTGAGACGATGGGGTTTTCTAAATATATAATCACTTCATGACTAAAACACCAAAAGCAATGACAACAAAGGCCAAAATAGAAAAGTAGGATATAATTAAACTTAAGAGCTTCTGCACAGCAAAAGAAACTATAAGTAGATTATGTATTCCCTTTGCCTTCAGCAAACACCTCAACTGGTCATAGTTCTTTATCTGGTACAGTGACCCAAACCTTCATTCCTAAAGACATTAGTAGTCTTACATGAATGAGGTTGTTATAGTTTACCATTGATTTCAATTATAAGACAATGGTAATACTAAGAGGTGTCCTGGCGATCCTCCTATATTGCAGACATACTCTTCCTTACCTCCATTGAGGAGTAGTAATCTGGTTTCCTCAGTAGTCAGAGTTACTCCAGCTATCAGAGTAAGTATTTTCTTTGCCTGTTGATTCAAAGGCATGAGGATTCCAAAGTGGCCAAGTGGCAATCTTAACTTCCAGATCAATGGAATAATTCTACCTTCTGGTGGAAGCATTCCTCCCTTTGGTTACTGAATAAGACCTCTAGGCCAGCAGAGTACAAGGTTGTGGGAAAAGGAAGTAAAAATTTGCTAGCGGGTCACAAGGCTTATTACCCAGTGGTATCACTCCCATTTCCCTTCCTTGATTACTGGACCTGTGAATCCTCGCTATTAGAGAAACAGCACCATATACTGGACACTGATTGAGTGCATATATAGTCTCTTGGGGAACTTTGCTCTAGCCCTGCAAGGTATTATCACTTAGCTTGCAATCTTCAAAAGGTCACTCCACTGTTCTGTCAAGCTAGGTACTTCAAGATGATGGGAAACTTGGTAAGAGCAGGGAATTTCATGAGCGTGAGCTCATTTTCAGCACTGCATTTGCTGTGAACTTAGTTCCTTAATTAGAAGCAATATTGTATGGAATGAAATGACAGTGGATAAGGCATCCTGTAAGTTCATGGATTGCAGTTTTGCAGAAGCATTGTATGTAGTGAAGACAAACCAGTATCCAGAGTAAATGTCTATTCCGTAAGAATAAAATTCTGCCTTTTCATAATGCAAGTTCCTATGTTTTGAATGTCTCTCCAAAATTAATGTTGAAACTTAATCCCCAATGTGGTAGTATTGAGAGATCGAGCCTTTAAAAGACAGAGCCCTCATGAATGGGGTAATTCATTCATGGATTAATGGATTAATAGGTTATCATGAGAGTGAAACTGACAGCTTTATAAAGAGGAAGAGAGACCTGAGCTCCATGTAAGCACACTCCTCAGCTCCCTCAACATGTGATGCCCTACACCACCTTGGGCATACAAAAACAACCTCTACAAGAGTCCTCACCAGAAAGAAGGCTTGCACCAGATGCAACCCCTTGACCTTGAACTTCTCAGCCTCCATATCTGAAAGAAATTTCTTTTCTTTATATATTACCAAGCTTTAGGTATTCTGTTGTAAATAAACAAAAAAATAGTCTAACACAGAAGTGGTCGAATGTTATCAACCTGCCATCATGTAGGCAGCTGATCACCCTGGGAAATAGTGCCATACTGGCAACTTGGTGTTGGTCTCTGATGCTGGTAGATTGGGCACTCAGCAGCAGTTGTAGCCAGGTCAGCCTTGGTGAGTGGAAATCCATGTTACTGAGTCCATGCATAGCCTCTATCCTGCCACCATGGCCATTTTGTTCACAGGCCCATTGCATGATGATGGAGTGACTAGGAAAAAAAGGCTGATTGGTATCCACAGAAGAGGTCATCCTATCCACTTGATTATGAAGACTCTTCTATACTAAGGTCACCCTTTGGTAAGCATTCATGTAAGATGAAATATCTTCACAATTTTCACCCAGAGAAGTCTATCCACATCACTCTTTCCCAACCTGCTCATCACCAGTTTTCCAATCATGTTCCCTCCAAGTTCCTGACCCTCTGGCTAAAGCATTGGCTACAGCCTGTGAATCAGGATGTAATCTTACGTCTGGCCATTTCTCCTTCTAATAAAAGTGAGCAAATAGTTGTATTCCTTGTAGTTCTGCCCACTAGGATAATTTTCCTTCACTATTGCCCTTCAGGAATGTTCCAGGAAGGGGATAGAGTGCTACAGCTGCCCATTTTGAGGTGATGCCTGCAGATCATGCAGAATCATCTGTAAATTAGGTCCGAGTCTTCTCTTCCTCTACCAACTGATCATAGGGTATTTGTGTCTCCAGGACCTGCTTGGGAATGAATATATATATATGTCATCCCCTTCCTGGAACATTCCTGAAGGACATTAGTGAAGAAAAATTATCCTAGTGGGCAGAACTACAAGGAATACAACTGTTTGTTCACTTTTATTGGAAGGAGAAATGGCCAGACATAGGATTACACACACACACACACATTCAACTTCATGGAGAGCTGCTGTGCACACCCAACTTGATGACCTAGTGGATCAAATAACACTCATTTTATGAATGGCAGTTCAGGTCCCATAGTAACTTGGGGGCCCACGGTTAAATGTTCAGTCTCTACTAAGGCCCAGTAGCAGGCCAAGAGCTATTTCTGAAAAGCAGAGTAGTTATATACAGAGCACGGCAGGGCTTTTCTCCAAAATCCTAAGGGCTTGCACTGTGGTTCACCTATAGGGGCCTGCAAGGGCACTGTAGTAGCCCATTTTCACGCTGCTGAGAAAGACATACCCGAGACTGAGCAATTTACAAAAGAGGTTTATTGGACTTAAAATTCCACATGGCTGGGGAGTCCTCAAAATCATGGCAGAAGGTGAAAGGTACATCTCACATGGTGGCAGACAAGAGAATAGAGCTTGTGCAGGGAGACTTCCATTTTTAAAACCATCACATCTCATGAGATTTATTCTCTATCATGAGAACAGCATGGGAAAGACCTGTCCCCATGATTCAGTTACATCCTACCGGGTCCCTCCCATAACGTATGGGAACACAAGATGAGATCTGGGTGGGAACACAGTCAAACCATATCAGGCTCCAAACAGCATGCCTATCTGACACTGTCACTTCAAGTACCACTGGATCTACTGGATTATATGGCCCAAGTGGCAGAGCAGATTGTAGAGCAGCCTGGACTTGTTGTAGAACCTCTCTGAGTTCCACAATCAAGCAAATTAACATTCCCATCATCCCAATTTTGTTGTTGTAACAAAAGTAAGTAAAATCAACTTCCTTCACAAATTACCAGTATATATTATTAACTATAGTCCTCATGTTGTACACTAGATGTGTAGACATTCATCCTACATACCATGATTTTCTATTCCTTGACCTACATCTTCTCTATGTTCCTCTTTTTTGTTGCAGGAGGGGCTGGATGCAACAACTTATCCTTCACTTTAGAAGGGATATCTTGACATGTTTCACATCACTGGACCCCTAGAAATTTCACTAAAGTAGAAGGCCCATGAATTTTTGTCAGATTTATTTCACACCCCCTGGCATATTAATGTGTTACCAGTAAGTCTAGAGTGGTTGCTACTTCTCATGCACTAGGTCCAATCAGCATAATGTAGTCAATGTAATGTGCCACTGTGATTTCTTGTGGAAGGGAAAGATGATCAAGATCCCCACAAATTACATTATGACATAGGGTAGGACAGTTTGCATACCAGATGAGATGTGTTAATTTGCTCAAACAATGAAACCACATTGAAACAGCAGCTGCATTGGAGTCACCACCTGATTAACCTTATGGTAGTCCACTACCATTCTCTAATTGCCATCTGTCTTCTGCATAGGCAAGATATGAATGGGGATGTGGTGAGAATCACCACCCCTGCATTTTTCAAGTCCTTGATGGTGGTACTAATTTCTGCAATCTTTCCAGGAACATGGT
This sequence comes from Cheracebus regulus, assembly GCA_963574635.1. NCBI lineage: Eukaryota > Metazoa > Chordata > Mammalia > Primates > Pitheciidae > Cheracebus > Cheracebus regulus. The sequence goes on along the minus strand of CAUYQU010096621.1, from coordinate 23,725 downwards.
ATTGCTTTTGGTTTACTATTTTCCTAGTGTATTAGTCCATTCCCATGCTGCCCAAGCATGAACTGTCCAAGATGGGGTAATTTATAAAGGAAAGAGCTTTAATTGACTCACAGTTCCACAAGGCTGGGGAGGCCTCAGGAAACTTACAATCATGGCAGAAGGGGAAGCAAACACATCCTTCATCACATGGCGGCAGAGACAGAAGTGCCAGCAGGGGATATGCCAGATGCTTATAAAATCATCAGATCCTGTGAGAACTCACTATCACGAGAATAGCATGGGGGAAACTGCCCCCATAATCCAATTACTTCTCACCAGGTCCCTCCCATGGCATGTGGGGATTATGGGAACTACAATTCAAGATGAGATTTCGGTGGGAGTATACCCAAACCATATCACCTAGATAGAGGCAGTTCTAACAGCTTCCATCTGTCCTTTTCCACTGTAATAGCCCTCACTGCATAGGTCATTCTTTGGGATTCTGCCAATTGCTGAGTATATCTACTCTAATTATTCATTCTTAAAATGGGGAAATAATCATAGGATGGCCTCAGGGACCCAGTGGGTCTACCATGAGATGGACCTGAGCTAAAACTCCATTGATCACCTGACCTCCATAAAACCTTACTCTGACAGTGATGTTTGAGGCCTCCTGGAATTAGTGTCAGAGCTGATATATAGTCATCCCTGTAAGGTCTGATTATTTTCTTTTTTCCAGTGCACAGTTACCCTGGCAAAAGGCTGTAGGTTCCTTTGGGAAAGGTTGGGAGATAGATTAATAATACTCATTTTTGGCAGTGTTTTAGGGTCCTTCCTCAAGGGGATCTGGCCTCCTTTTCAATTCAAGAGTTTCTGTATCTATAAACTGGCTCACATCTGAGAATTGATTGAGGAGCTCTGACACTCTATTTTTATGATTCAGGTTACATGTTTGTTAAGTTGACCTGAAGTTTTCTGCTTACACAGATCAAGCATAACTTTAGTAGACTTCTGTCTTTGTCCACTCAGACTGCTCTGATAAAACACCATAGACTGGATTGTTTTAACAACAGACATTTATTTTTCATAATTCTGGAGTCAGACTCTTTTTTACATGACCCTATCAGATATCCCAATTACTTGTACTGATAGGCACTTATACCAAATCTGTTCTGTTTGTATTATGCAACGTTGGATTACAGTGACCATGACTGTAACTCATAGTAGGATGATTGAACCCATCTGCAGGACAGACTTCAGCCACTTGTAGTCAAGGCAGTTAAATATATAAAAGCATAGAAAAGAGCCAACAATAACAAGATGAGGCTAAAGGGAAACATATTGGTGTCCAAAATGTTAATAGTTTCACATGGAGGCTGTTTCTGGAGTCAGTAGACGTTAGGGGGTTTCTGAGAATTCCTGGGATTTTTTTCTTGGCCAGAAATTGTGAATGGTGGTGACATGAAATTGGCCAGATGCCCTGTGAACAAGAGCTGACAGAGAGATTAATGGTCTCCCTTCCAACTCTTGACTACCCAGGGTCAATGGTGTTTTCTCCTCACTATTCATGGTTGTTCTCTTTCCACAGCCACAAGACTGATGTGACTTGTTTCTGCAGCAATCACTTCACTGTTTTTCCAGTCCTCCCAATGTCTTTCCCACTCCATATCTCTGACCTCATCCCTATGTGGTTCAGTTTCTTCTTCATATTTCTTGTACCATCTAGATTATCTCACACTCCCTGACATGTGGGTCATGCCAAGATCACCTTAGGAATGGTCATTTCATATTTATGATCAGTATCATCAATGTCCATAATTGTCCAAATATAGCCAGATAGCAAAAGAAGCATTAGGTTAGTCTCCCACCCCCACAGCTTACAAGTTCTAGTAGCTTGATTTCCCAGGAGTAGGTGTAGGAGTGAAAAAGGTAGAGTGAGAGAAGAAAATTATGATATTTCCTTACAGCCAGCCTGGACTTCCTTTCTCACTCTTTGGCCTCATAATTAAACATTTTATTTAAATAGGAGTTACCTTTCTGAGGAATTACCACATTTAGAGCCCAAAGTACCTGTCTTAAGTGTGTGTTCCACTGGGATCTGAGCCTTGGTTAACCAGTTGTCTTTTTCATTTTCTCCTTAAAGAATTCACTTTATCTTTGTGGCACCTGCTGCCTGGAAATTATATGGGGCATAAAATGTCCAGAGAATATCTATATGGCTTCCCACCATTTGTTACTTTTTGCTATAAAGGCAGTACCAGTGTCTGAGCAGATGTGTTCAGAGAATCCAAATATGTAACATAGTCCATCTTAGAGTCATTGAATAGTATGGCCTCCATTTGCTAGGTTGATAAGAATGGCAATGCTATACCTGAAAAGTTGTCCATGAAAGTGAATGTCTAGTAGTAGCCTCACAAGGAAGGTAGGATGTGCATATTTTCTAGGATTGGCCAGGTCTTGTACCTCTGGCTATGTACCTCAAAGCTCCCTTTTACACTGGCTTATAAAAGCTTTCAGTCTGAACACATCTGCCAGGCTTCTAAGTCTCATGTTCTATAATCACTAGGCCTTGTTTTTTTGGCCCAGTCCTGAATTGTAAATAGATTACTGTTCCCTATGTGATGCTATATTCAGGGGGATGCCCTATACAGGTGTCCTTTTATAGGTAGTACAGATTTGATCATCTTGCTGTTGCCACTGATGTTCATCCTCAAAGTATCCTTTGTCATGGGCATCCATGTGAGTCATTAACAGAGGTTTTGGTCCTGTGCAATTTGCTGCTATGTTGTCTCTGCTGGGACTGAGACTTGATCATCCAGTCATCCGACTGCCAGTTACTACACTGCCAGGTTCTTGACTCCTGCTCATAAGTCAATGAAAAATATAACAGGGTGCATTTTGGGGGATGTTTTCCAAGGAAAACACCATGAAAATATATCACTAAATAGACATCCCTTCTTCATGAGCAGTTACAGTACATAGTTTTCTTTGGAGATGCAATACAGCAGTGGCCCAGCAAATCTCACTGGTTTTGAACTTAGCTGATCCATCTGTAAACCAGGCCGAGGTATCTTCAGGAACCTCAGTGCACTGCAGCCCTCAAGAAGCTTAAGGTGCTAGCACAGACCCTACATCTAAGACAGCCTCATCTAGAACATGACCAGCCAACATTTCATGTAACTGTAAGACTCTGTAATGCCCAGCTTACTTTTTCCTGGATATAAAACTTCCACTTAATAATGGATGCTTGTTTGGTCCTATAGTTTGAATGTTTTTGTCCCCTTCAAATTTCATATTAACACTTAATTCTGCAATGCAACAGTATTGGGAGATGTGGCCTTTGGGGGGTGACTGAGCCATGAGGGTAGAGCTGTTACGGGATTAGGTGCCATTATAAAAGGGCTAGATGGAGGGAGCTCATCCCTTTTTTTGCACTTCCACCTTTTGCCATGTGAAGACACAGTGTTCCTCCCCTTCAGAGGATGCAGCAATTACCAGACAATCAAACCTGCCACCACCTTGATATTGGACTTTCCTGGCTCAAGAACTGTGAGAGAATAAATATCTATTTATAAATTGCCCTGTCTATGGTATTTCGTTATAACAGCACAAAGGAAGACATTGGGCAACATCTACTTTGTTGATGCTTTCCTTTCTGACCCACCTCACAGTAGAAATGTCAGGGTGTCACAACAGCTGCTGCTTTGTTAGTCTCTCAGAGTCTACCAGCAACCAATAACAACCAATAAGAGGCTGTCAAATGGACTATACCAGGTGATTGTGCCAGCTAAGTGCTATGTCCAAAACCCCAGAATGCACCATTGCCTAGTGTATTAGTCTGTTCTCATGCTGCTGATAAAGACATACCCAAGATTGGGCAATTTAGGAAAGAAAGAGGTTTTAATGCACTCACAGTTCCACATGAATGGGGAGGCCACAATCAAGGCAGAAGTCAAGGAGAAGCAAGTCACATCTTGCATGGATGGCAGCAGGCAAAAAGAGAAGGTGTGCAGGGGAACTCCTCTTTATAAAACTGCCATATCTCATGAGACTTATTCACTATCATAGAACAGCATGGGAAAGACTTGCCCCCATAATTCAGTTACCTCCCACCAGGTCCCTCACACAACATGTGGGAATTCAAGATGACATTTGGGTGGGGACACAGTCAAATCATATCACTTAGTGACCAAATTGTTTTGGCATAAGCACCAATCTGTGTAACTGTCAATTACTGACACTTGTGGCTCAAAGGGCTTTTTAGAACTGACTGGCCTGAGTGGTAAGTCTATACAGATTCACAGACAGATACAAGATTATGTAGTTTCTTTAATCACCTCTGCCTCCATTAGTCCTTGATTAATATAGTGACATCCATTTCCCATCCCAATATCTTTATTGCTTTGCAGTTACTACATGACTAGACTGGGAAAGTCTGGAAGTCTGGCAGGCTTCCAGTTGTAAACTCACACTACTAGCACTGTTCTAATTGTGTCATTTCCCCAGAGGAAATATCTCTTGCAACCATGAAATGTTACAACCACTTGAGTGTATATTGGTCTCAAAGGACCAATATATATGATTTTATAAGTCCGTTGTCCAATCTGAGATTTATTTCCAAATCTAGTTAATTTTGAGGCTATATTAATTTCCTATTGCTGCTACAACAAATTGGTACAAACCCAGTGGCTCAAAAAATATATACATTTGTTCTATTATAATTCTGGAGATCAGAAGCCTAAAATTAAGGTGTTTGTAGGGCTGCATTTTTTTCTGAAGGCTTCTGGGGATAATCTATTTCCTTGCCTTTTCAATCTTCTAGAGGCCACCTGCATTCCTTGGCTTGTGGCCCCTAACTCCATCTTCAAAGCCAGCAGCATAACATTTTCTGTCCTCTCTGACTTCCTGACTCCCTCTTATAAGAATTATAATGCCTTTTGTGATTACATTGGGCCTGCATGGATAATCCAGCATTATTTTCCCATCTCAAAATTTGTAACATAATCACATCTACTAAGTTCCTTTTGCCATGTAACATATTCATAGTTCCTGGGGATTAGGATGTGAACATTTTAGAGGACAGCATCATTCCACTTGCCACACTAGGCATGTCCATGGATGCTACCCAGCATCACAGTGGCTTGTATCCCAGTGTTCAAAAGAGCTAAACAGGTTTGGAAACCTTGGTTGCTGTCAAGTCAGCAATACACCTTGACCAGTATATAAGCCCTCCAGTCCCACTTAGAGAAGTAGGGACCTTGGCCTCTGCCCTAGTTCTGTTTTTTTCTTGAAGTGGGGCAGGATCTGGGTTAAGAGGTAGTGTTGAAGGTGTTGGAACAACACTAGCTTGAACAGCACAAATTTCATCAAGGATTCTAAGTCCTTTAGGTCCTCCTCCTGTTTGTCCACAGTAAATGCCAAAGCTAGCTAAGGATTCTTCCCTCCTACAGCCAGGATCTTTAAATTTTGTGGTCCTCTTGTGGCCTGATAATGAGAGAGAATTTCCCTCATGGGAATATTATCAATCTCTTGGGGGACCCCGGCATTAAATAGCCAGGTCTGCACGGTACTATTGTCTGGATCATCAATTGGTTTTTCTCCTCCTTAGCCTGAAGGACATTTTCCTAGTCCTGTGTTCTGTTAGCATATTGTTTCCCAGGAGCTGAAGAGTTTTCTGGAGGCTATATCTGGGGCACAAGAGAAGATTTTTATTGCCACTGATAGCCTGGTGGTACCAATTGAACAAACCAGTGAATCTGACCCTATATGACTATCTCATCCGCTAAGAACTCTTGTTCTCCATTATAAATCCAGACTCAGGTTACTTTAGCTCCAAGGGAAGTTATAGCTGCCCTTGCTCTCACCCGTAGGTGTTTATCAAATGAGAGAAACTCATCTCAGGTTGGTCACTGTTTCATTATGAATGTAAAGACCTACTGCAACAATTCTTCACCAGTCTCGACATACTCTTCTATGTCAACGTTAACAGCCAATGTGTATGTGGCCAGGCTGGCTTGGAGCAGGGGGCCAGTCTTTAGAGGACTGAGTGATTTCCATTTCTTCTCATTTATAAAAACTGGCATGACTACCTCATCTGCTAATTGGAGAAGCCAAGCCCCTGTAGTGTTATTGGTATTCATTCAAAGCTTTCTCCAATTTACCTAATTTCTAGCTTATTATAATAGCAGATCTCAGCACATGTATGAGTAACTGACTGCCCTTGATTATCGGGGAACATTTTCTCTGTGGTTATGGCCACTGATTAGAGGAAAACAGTTTTGCTTTCCCAATGGCACAGAAGAATAAATAATAACCATGGAATACTCCTTTTTAGCTTTATGGAGTTCCTATCTCTTATCTCTATCAATGCAGTTCATCAGGGGTCTCAGGGATGATGGTCAAGAACCACTTGTCCCCTTTTATTGCCAAACACTTCAGTAACCAGGTCTGCTACTGCTCACCAATGTGCCATACCTGGCTACACAGCTTGTGGGGTCACAGCTGTCTTTTCTCCAAAAAGACATTGTGACTTTATAGGCCTCTAGAAAGAGGGGGTTAAAATTGGAAAGGAGTCAATCTGTCAGGAACAGGTAAGGCCAAAGTCCCGTGTAGTGTGGCCTCTTTTACTATATACAAATGGCCAAATTTTGTAGGAGTTACAGTTTTTCTATCAGGAACATACTGATATTTAGTTTGCAAAACACAGTAGTTTTTCTTTTATACCAGAGGGATTCAGTGTTGTGAAACTACTTACATTGTTTTAAGAAATTTTATTTGATAAGCAGGCCTTAAATTTTGGAGGAGCTTATCAGTTTTTCCTGTAGCTGGGCACCCAAGGCTGCTGATAATGAAACCTTTAATTTGTCAACCAACAAGACATCATTTATAAGTGAAAACTTTGGACATCAGAGGACTTTCCTAACACTTTATAAACATTCAAAATTCAAGTATGTAACCTATTTTAAACCAATTACACATTTTTACAACTATATACACAATGGATCATCTCAAGCCTCACTCAAGTTACTTTTTTTCTGTCTCCATAGCAAGTTTTGCCTAAACTCTACTAGGCAAATTTTTTTACAGAAACACAGAACAAGAGGTACCTCCAGAGATACAGGGTAGCTGGAAGCTCAGAGAATGGGGGAACAGGGTGGCACGGGGGGACTTGCACCAATAAGTGCATCTTTGCACTTAATTTTTTGTGGTTTTAAGTGGCCATTCACTGGGCTTCAACAAATGTACCCTTAATAACATCAAAGCATCAATTGGGCAGCTGGTTTCAATCTTACTTCTAGCCATTTGACCTCCAAATGTTTTTCAGCAGGTAACACAGTAACACTATGGGATCCCTGGGAGTCCTGTCCCTTAACAGGGCTCATACAGACCCTGTGTGAGGACCCTTACTTCTCTTCCCTCACCTACCTCTTAGGTAAGGGCTACATTCCCAGATCCTGGAAGTCTTATCCTTCCTAATGTGGCCTATGTAATCTCTTAATAGGAGGACCCTCCTCCACCTTTTGCCCACCACATAGGCAAAAGCATGTGCTACCAGATGCCAAGGAATGTATCTTTTCACTTAACTAGGACTGCGAAGCTCCATGTTTTCTAAAAGGACACTGTAAATTTACTGGCTTCACATTGACACAAAATTCATCAGGCTCACAAATAATAATAAGGCTAAAGCCAAGGCCTGACTGATTTAACTAGTAAAGATTCAAGAAGCTGCTTTTAGATTAAGGCAGTTTAGTACTTACATAGACAGTGAAAGAAAGATTAGCCAAATGTACCAGATCCCTGTGATCCTTGTCTCACACACCAAAAGGGACGACACCAAAACAAAAGGGACTGGGAGACTACAACACAACTTGTACAGTACTACGTCACTGAGGAGCTAAATCTAGACAGCAGTTAAGTGATTTTATATTTTGCAGCCCTATTTTGAAGACGATGGGACAGAAAGCCTCTTACTTCACCAGAACCAGGAAGTAGATGGGAAACTGTCTCATGACAGCCTCCTGGGGAACTAGGAAGGTAAGAAATCGCCTTATAGCAGCTTCTTATAGGCTTCCCATTCTCTTGTGCTCCAGGAGGATCATAAGGCACTCTTCTAGGACCCAGATTAGCTGTGGTTCAAGCCTTTGCCAATATGGATATATACAGGGAATAAGGGCACCATGACAGAACCATTCCTCTAGGGGTAAAAACCATAGATATGAACCCAGTGATCCACAGAATTACTAAGTCTGCTTAGGCCTTTCACAATTATAATGAGGCATATCTCATTTTCCTTCTCCTCATTTAGCCATTCATTCTCAATTTACTTTGCTGTCTCTTGTATTTTTCCCCTCCCTGCTCATCATTTAACTCTATACAAACTTCAAATTCACAACATATACTCCTTTAGTGTACTTTTCTGTTTGTGTTGGCTCCCTCACTAGCTTCTGAAATGTTTGTGGGGAGAGATTCCACTTCATTGGCTTTTACATATCCAGTAGACATCACACTGAATAAAATACGGTAGACTATTTGTTGAATTAAAATTAATTTTAGCATTGACACTAATTGAAAAAAGATCCCATCCAATCTGGAATTAGTATGGTAGATGATTTCTCTGTATGTACTATATGTGTCTTGTTTGTGATTTTAGTGCCTCAAGTGCTATATAAATTCTGTTAGGCAAGTGAGGTATTTGAGGACTACAAACTGGACTCAATTTGCTGTGTCTGTCCTCATAGTGACTAGCTCAGCTCTCAATACAAAGTATGTTAAGCAGCATTTCTACCACTTTAGCAACTCATGCCATGTCTATGATTTTTGTCTCATCTACACACGGCCTGTATGTAATATTTTTAAAATTAAATCAAGTTAACTCCAAAAATGAATCCTCTGGATACTGAACAATATTATTAAATAAAAATAAATTTAAATGTTAATATATCCACAGATATTCTCATCCTCAGAATCCCCTCACAGAATATATCCTCCAATCCTATGGATGCCTCAAGGGTTCACTCAACAGTTCCAGGGGTTGGTATTTCCAGTCATAGAACCTCCTTAGGGGATGCAATGACCCTGAGTTAGGGCCACCACAGAAATGGGAAAGAACTGTTCCTGAAGCTGAAGAAAAGGACAGTACTTACTACCTGAACCCAAAGGAACTCTGTACTTCCCATAACATGATCTCAGAATTTTTTTGAGCCAGTGAGGCAGGGCAGATGGCAGACCAGAGAGAAAAAATATGAGATCAGCTTGGCTTACTCTCCTTGAGGGGGAAGATACTCTAGCTTCATGCCTCTGAGGTTCTAGGAGAGATCACATTCTCACAGCCGCTCCTAGAAAAAGAGGCCCCTGCATATCAAAACCGACAACTCTGAAGAAAACCTGCCAAATTCCAAACTTCCCCTCTCCCACATGTTCCCCAGAGAAACTCCCCAACAAGGCCTCAATAATAAAGTGGTAACACCAAGAGGATATATGTCAAAAGAAATATAGATCCAGGATTCTTTTCTAAGTTCTAAGATAAAATGTTCTCTAAAAACCTAACATTAATAGGAGGAGGACTGGAGACCATGAGAAAGAAGAAAGCTTAGGGGTAGGACATGAATCAGATAATAGAGACCTTTTCTTTGTCTTCTATAAATATGAAAATAGGGCTCATCAATCTAAAATAATCAAAAAGATCAGAATCTAGTTTAAAGACAGATTATTCATGAGCAAAAGTTGAGGACAGGCTCCCCAGGGAAGCACAAGTTCCAAAGAATGGAAGTCAGTATTACAAAGTGTAGAAGTTTAGAATCGTTTATACAGACAAAGTTCAGGGAAGTTTCACAGCATTTCAGTATCTTTCTATGTAAAGCTTCAGGCACAGTTACAAAGATCTTATTGGTTGAGGTGGTCTTGTTATTTCATGAACGGTATACTTAACATTCCACAGTGAAGATGAAACTGTCATGGAATTCCTATTCAGGTGCCATCTTGTCCGAGTTAGGTGCTGGACAATAAAGGAGGCAGTTAATCTGTAACAAAGGTTTAGTCTCTGGTCTTTCCTAGTCATTTATAGAACAACAACAATGAGAACAAAAGTTAAGCTATAAGCTGTCCGTGAAGTAGAGTTATAATCATGTTATGTGACTCAGATTACAGTCACATCTCGCTCAAGGCTTAAAACGTTTTGGGGATTCTAATGGCTCTTTTAAATTCCAATGGCTTTTAAATGCTATTCATTTTCACATTTCCTCCTTTTTCATCAAGATCTTTCAAAGATTAGAAGGAGCAAGATTCCATCAAAAAAAAAAAAAGATCTTTCAAAGAAATCATCATAGATGAGCACAATAGCTTTGCCTCCTTTTATGTTCAGAAGTTTAGTCTCATGTCACTAGGAAGGTTCTTTCCTAGAATGTCATTTGCCATGGCAAAGGGAAACTGAACAAGCCATAAAGTTGATAGGCCAAATTTAAAGAAACATTAAAAAAGTGATTTTGTGACCTGTGTTAGGCCAAACAGATACATCTTCAGTTAATACAATTCTTTGGGCAATCATTATTCTAATCTTTTTAGTCATGCATCGACTCCATTGCAAACAAATGCTGTAACAGCAGTGTAGACGAAAACAAGACAAAACACAACATACGCTTATAATTCCCAGGATAAATAACAGCTTTTGCCACCAAATTCCCCAAAATCTAAACAAGCTGCTTAGCCAATTGCTTGGAGAGGGTTTAGGATCTGAAAGGTTGGTTAGTTGGGTTTTCATGCCATCATTTAATTTGGTGATGTTATTTGATTCATCTGGGATATAGACACAATGTTCAGTTTTTATGATGGTGCAGGTTCCCCTTGGACAACAATGAATACACTTAAAGCCATACAGTTCCGTAATATACCATTTCTCACAAGAGTAATTTCATTATTTAATAACAAAATACCCATGCAGCTATCATTTGGTGCCTTTTGTGTATAATTGGTTAGGGTCTTTACATGGCAAAATGACATGCCTAATACCTAGTTGTGGAATGAAGATGGAAGCTAAATGGTCATACCAATGGGACACAGCAAATCCAACAAGATTGTAAATGAGGAAAATTTGAAGGTTTTGACAAGGTATGAGCTACCTAACCTTGTCCCCAACCATAACCAAGGGAACACTGTCCTAACCTTCCTGGGGGTAACCATGACCATAGGTTAATGCCACATACCCAAGACATTCTATTTGGAGCTAACCAATAAATACATGGTCATTGTGCCTATTCAGTGTTATATCAATTAGTACTTTTTAACATAATGGTGTTGATACAATATTCTTTGGGTATTCATCCCATATCTCTAGTGCTACTGGGCCAGGTATCTAGTATGATTTCTCTGTTCCCAACATAAAGGGCTAAGCTGGCTGAGCTGACCAAAAGAGAGGTTAAGCCAGATAAAATGATCCCAAATTTGTTATACCATCCTGAAATAGTGTTGTCTTACATTTTAATTGGGGCAGTGTTGTTTCATGCATCAGTTTGGGTAGTGGCAGCATTAAAGCTAATGAACTAATTTCTTTTAATGAGAAGCTTTTCCCATGCCCCTTTTCTGTAAAGTACTAATAGGCCAATTGTCAACATTATCCTTAATTATACTAGTGTCAAGCACCAATGACTGGTTTTGAAAAAGATGGATATATTTCTGATGTTTTATCCACTCTTGTCCTAAGAGAGGAGATACTCACCACAGAAGACTAGAAATACTGGAAAGGGGCATGAGACTATACATCCATCAAACATGTTTTTGTTACCTATTATATAGTCCTGGGCTCATTGCAGAAAGAGGTTTGCTTCATAAGCAACAGCTGCTGATAGTAGCGCCAACATGGGAGAAATAAGGACAAAAGGAAAGTAGTGGGAGCTTGTAAAGAAAAATCTTCCCCATCTATTAATAATTGTTATATTAAGTATTCATTTAGATAGAGGCCTAATCCAGAGTCTTGTGTTTTCACTGTCTATATCAGATGTTATCTTCTTCTTGAACTGGCATCAACTTATTTTAAGTTGAAGGACACTTTCTGGGGAAAGAGTCTACTCAGGAGATGGAACACTCTTTAGAAGAAAAATGTGGATCTAGGTGGTAAGGGCCCCTCCACTTTGGTTGGAAAGAGTCTTTTAAAAGATGCTGATGAAGGGGCACAGCCAAGATTGCAGACTAGAAGCAGTGGCATACAGAGGCTCCCATTGGAAAAAAAACATAATAAGCTTGTGAATCCTTTACCAGCAACCAAGGTATCCAGGTTCTCTTATCAAAATTGACTAGAAGGCTGGCATGACCCATGGAGAGAAGGAAGAGTAGTGTGGTGCAGCAGCTCACCTGAGAGCCATACAGGGAAGGGGAACCCTCTCCCCCAACCCAAGACAGGTGGTAGGTGAGTGTGCTACCCAGCTGGGGAAACTCTGCTTTCCCAGGTAACTGTGCAATCCATGGATTGGACTATCCCACTCACAAACCCATGCCACCATCACAACCCGAGAACACGCAGATTCTTACTGCCTCTCAGCTGGTATCTGCTTAACCCTACCAAACTCCTGGGGACAGGGGTGACAAGCACTGGCTTCAGGTGCCTGCTAAGACCTTTGAGCTCTTTGGGGGTAGGGCAGCAGCCATCACTGGGACTCACAACTACGTAACATGCTAAGCTCCCTGAGCAGGGGAAGGGCAGCACCCACCTCTATAGCCCCAGGCTGTACTGTTCCCCTGCTGGAGCAAGGGAGGCTGGATGGGTTGGTCCCAAGACTTGTCCCCACACCCAACACACAGGCTGTGGTAGTCTGAGGCCAGAGGGCCTCTTCAGGCCTGAATCTGACCCATCCTTCCTCATTAGTGGGGCTTCCCTGCAGGAACTCCAATAACTTCAGCCAGAGGCTCAGGGACAGAACCCAGATATCCCTGGGCCTGAGCCCCTAGGGGGAGAGGTAGCCCCAGTCTCTGTGGACCAACAGACTTAGGCTTTTCTCCTGGTGGTTCTGAGGAATCTGGGCAGCCCAGATGAGTGGGTTCCCCCTCAGCGAGGCACACCCCGCACCTCCACCAAGGGACAAAGTACTTCGTTACACAGGTCCTGTTCCCCATGCCATCCAACTGGGTGAGACCCTCTAAAGGGGGTTGTGAGACACCCGATACAGGAGTGATCCTACTGGCATCAGGTTGGTGCCCCTCGAGGTAAGAGGTCTCAGGAAAAGAAGGAGGCACCCATCCCATCTGTGCTGTTCTCCAGCCTCCTTGATTGACATCTCCAGGCGTGGGAGGGAATCAGATGAATAAGGCCTGAAGTGAACCCCCAGCAAATAGCAGCAGCCCTACAGAAGAGGGACCTGACCATTGAAAGAAAAACAAGCAAGCAGAAAGCAACAACAACAGCATTGTCAACAACAACAGCAAAAAGCCCCCATAAAAACCCCATCCAAGGGTCAGCAGCCTCAAAAGCAAAGCTAGACAAACTCACGAACAAGAGAAAGAATCAGTGAAAAAAATGCTGAAAACCCTTTAAAAGGCCAGAGTGCCTCTTCTCTTCCAAATGATCGCAACGTCTCTCTAAAAGGACACAGAACTGGACATACGATCAGATGGATGAAGTGACAGAAGTAGGCTGTAGGAGTTGGGTAATAAAAAACAAAGATGAGCTAAAGGAACATGTTCTAACCCAATGCAAAGAAGCTAAGAACCTTGGTAAAAGGTTAGAGGAATTGATAAGTAGAATAACCAATTTAGAGAGGAACATAAACGACCTGGTGGAGCTGAAAAACACAGCATGAGAACGTAGTGAAGCATACACAAGTATCAACAGCCAAATCAACCAACTGGAAGAAAGGATATCAGAGTTTGAAGACCATCTTAATGAAATAAGACATACAGACAAGACTTGAGAAAAAAAAATGAAAAGGAATGAACAGAGCCTCCAGGAAATATGGGACTTCATAAAAAGACCAAACCTTCAATTGATTGGAGTACCAGAAGGAGGAAAGCAGAATGGAAAGAAGCTGGAAAATACACTTCAAGATATTATCAAGGAGAACTTCCCCAACCTAGCAAGACAGGACAACATGCAAATTTAGGAAATACAGAGAACGCTATTAAGATACTCCAGGAGAAGATCAACCCCGAGACACATAATCATCAGATTCTCCAAGGTCAAATGAAGGAAAAAATGTTAAGGGCAGCCAGAGAGAAAGGCCAGGTCACCTACAAAGAAAAGCCCATCAGACTAACAGCAGATCTCTCAGCAGAAACTCTACAAGCCAGAAGAGAGTGGGGGCCAATATTCAACATTCTTAAAGAAAACAATTTTCAAACCAGAATTTCATATCCAGCCAAACTAAGCTTCATAGGCGAGGGAGAAATAAAATCTTTTACAGACAAGCAAATCTCTCAGCATTTGCTTGTCTGTAAAGGATTTTATTTCTCTCTCCCACCAGGCCTGCCCTACAAGAGCTCCTGAAGGAAGCACTAAATATGGAAAGGAACAACTGGTACCAGCCACTGCAAAAACATACCAAATTATAAAGACCACTGATGCAAAGGAAGAAACTGCATCAACTAATGGGCAAAATAACCAGCTAGCATCATAATGGCAGGATTAAATTCACACATAACAACATTAACCTTAAATGTAAATGGGCTAAACACCCCAATTAAAATACACAGACTGGCAAATTGGATAAAGAGTCAAGACCCATCGGTGTGCTGTATTCAGGAGACCCATCTCACAGGCAAAGACATACTTAGGCTCAAAATAAAGGGATGGAGGAAGATTTACCAAGCAAATGGAAAGCAAAAAAAGGGGGTTGCAATCCTAGTCTCTGATAAAACAGACTTTAAACCATCAAAGATCAAAAGAGACAAAGAAGGGCATTATATAATGGTAAAGGGATCAATGCAACAAGAGCTAATGAACCTAAATATATATGCACCCAATGCAGGAGCATGCAGATTCATAAAGCAAGCTCTCAGAGACCTACCAAGACACTTTGACTCCCAGACAATAATAGTACGAGACCTTAACATCCCACTGTCAATATTAGACAGATCAATGAAACAAAATTAACAAGGATGTCCAGGACTTGAACTCAGTTCTTGACCAAACAGACCTAATAGACATCTACAGAACCCTCCACCACAAATCAACCACATAACTGGAAGTAAAATACTCCTCAGCAAGTGCAAAAGAATGGAAATCATAACAAACAGTATCTCAGACCACAGTGCAATCAGTTGGAACTCAGGATTAAGAAACTCACTCAACACCTCACAACTACATAGAAGCTGAACAACCTGCTCCTGAATGACTACTGGATAAATAAATGAAAGCAGAAATAAAGATGTTCTTTGAAACCAATGAGAACAAAGACACAACATACCAGAATCTCTGGGACACATTTAAAGCAGTGTGTAGAGGGAAATATACAGCACTAAATGTCCAACAGAGAAAGCAGGAAAGATCTAAAATTGACACCCTAACATCACAGTAAAAAGAACTAGAGAAGCAAGAATAAACAAATTCAAACGCCAGCAGAAGACAATAAATAACTAAATTCAGAGCAGAACTGAAGGAGATAGAGATATAAAAAAGAACCCTTCTAAAAAATGAATGAATCCAAGAGCTGGATTTTTGAAAAGATCAACAAAATAGATAGACCACTAGCCCAACTAATAAAGAAGAAATGAGAGAAGAATCAAATAGATGCAATAAAAAATGAAAAAGGCAATATCAGCACCAATCCAATAGAAATACAAACTACCATCAGAGAATAGTATAAACACCTCTGCCAATAAAACAGAAAATCTAGAAGGAATGAATAAATTACTGGACACTTACACCCTCCCAAGACTATACCAGGAAGAAGTTGAATCCCTGAATAGACCAATAACAAGGTCTGAAATTGAGGCAGCAATTAATAGCCTATGAATCAAAAAAGTCCAGGACCAGACAGTTTCACAGCCAAATTCTATCAGAAGTACAAAGAGAAGCTGGTACCAATCCTTCTGAAACTATTCCAAACACTAGAAAAAAAGGGAATCCTTCCTAACTTATTTTATGAGGCCAACATCATTCTGATACCAAAACCTGGCAAAGACAAACTAAAAAAGAAAATTTCAGGCCAATGTCCCTGATGAACATTGATGTGAAAATCCTCAATAAAATACTGGCAAGACAAATCCAACAGCACATCAAGCTTATCCATCATGATCAAGTTGGCTTCATCCCTGGGATGCAAGACTGGTTCAACATATGCAAATCAATAAACATAATCCATCACATAAACAGAACCAAAGACAAAAACCACATGATTATCTCAACAGATGCAGAGAAGGCCTTTGATCAACAACCCTTCATGCTAAAAACTCTCAATAAACTCGGTATTGATGGAACATATCTCAAAATAATAACAGCTATTTATGACAAACCCACAGCCAACATTATACTAAATGTGCAAAAACTGGAAGCATTCCTTTTGAAAACCGGCACAAGACAAGGATGCCCTCTCTCACCACTCCTATTCAACATAGTCTTGGAAGTTCTGGCCAGGACAATCAGTCAAGAGATAGAAATAAAGGGTATTCAAATAGGAAAAGATGAAGTCAAATTGTCTCTATTTGCAGATGACATGATTATATATTTAGAAGACCCCATCGTCTCAGCCCAAAATCTCCTTAAGTTGATAAGCAACTTCAGCAATGTCTCAGGATACTAAATCAATGTGCAAAAATCACAAACATTCCTATACCTACACACCAATAACAGACAGAGAGTCATATCATGAGTGAACTCCCATTCACAATTGGTACAATGAGAATAAAATACCTAGGAATATAATTTACAAGGGATGTGAAGGACCTTTTCAAGGAAAATTACAAACCACTGCTCAAGGAAATAAGAGAGGACACTAACAAATGGAAAAACATTCCATGCTCATGGTTAGTAAGAATCAATAGCATGAAAATGGCCATACTGCCCAAAGTAATCTATAGATTCAATGCTATCCCCATCAAGCTACCACTGACTTTCTTCACAGAATTGGAAAAAAAACACACACACACACACACCTTAAATTTCATATGAAACCAAAAAGGAGCCCTCATAGTCAAGACAATTCTAAGAAAAAAAAAAAAAAAAGCTGGAGGCATAACACTACCTAACTTCAAACTATACTATAAGGCTACAGTAACCAAAACAGCATGGTACTGGTACCAAAACAGATATAAAGACCAATGGAACAGAACAGAGACCTCAGAAATAATGCCACACACCTACAACCATCTGATCTTTGACAAACTTGACAAAAAAAGGCATGGGGAAAGGATTTCCTATTCAATAAATGGTTTTGGGAAAACTGGCTAGCCATATGCAGAAAGCTGAAACTGGATCCCTCCTTTACACTTTATACAAAAATTACCTCAGGATGGATTAAAGATTTAACCATAATACCTAAAACCATAAAAACCCTAGAAGACAACCTAGGCAATACCATTCTGGACATAGGCATGGGCAAAGATTTCATGACTAAAATAGCAAAAGTGATGGCAGCAAAAGCGATGGCAACAAAAGCCAAAATAGACAAATGGGATCTAATTAAACTAAAGAGCTTCTGCACATCAAAAGAAACTATCATCAGAGTGAACAGGCAACCTACAGAATGGGAGAAAGTTTGTGCAGTCTACCCATCCGACAAAGGGCTAATATCTAAAATCTACAAAGGACCTAAACAAATTTACAAGAAAAAAACAAAGAACCCCATCAAAAAGTGGGCAAAGGATATGAACACACACTTCATGGCACAGGTATACTTATGTAACAAACCTGCCCATTCTGCACATGTACCCCAGAACTTAAAGCAAAATAAAAAAATAAAAACAAATAAAGAAAATCTAGAAGAAATGGATAAATTCCTGGATGCATACACCCTACAAAGATTAAACCAGGAAGAAGCTGAATCCCTGTATAGACCAATAACATGGTCTGAAATTGAGGCAGAAAAAAAGAAAAGCACAGGACTAGATGGATTCACAGCTGAATTCTACCAGAAATACAAAGAGGCGCTGGTACCATTCCCTCTCAAATTATTCCAAACAACTGAAAAGAAGGGACTCCTCCCTAACTCATTTTATGAAGCCAGCATCATTCTGTTATCAAAACTGGGAAGAGACACAACAAAAAAAGAAAACTTCAGACCAATATCCTTGAACATTGATGCAAAAATCCTCAATTTAATGCTGGCAAACTGAATTCAGCAGAACATCAAAAAACTTATCCATCATGATCAAGTCGGCTTCACCCCTGCAATGCAAGGCTGGCTTAACCTATGCAAATCAATAAATGTAATCCATCATATAAACAGAACCAAAGAGAAAAAACACGTGATTATCTCAATAGATGCAGAAAAGGCCTTTGATAAAATTCAACATCCCTTCATGTTAAAAATTCTCAATAAACTAGGTATTCACAGAATGTATCTCAAAATAATAATAAGTATTTATGACAAACCACAGCCAATTTCATGTCGAATGGGCACAAGCTGGAAGTATTCCCTTTGAAAACCGGTACAAGACAAGGATGCCGTCTCTCACGACCCCTGTTCAACACTGTATTGCAAGTACTGGCCAGGGCAATCAGGCAAGAGAAAGAAATAAAGGGCATTCAAATAGGAAGAGAGGAAGTCAAGTTGTTTCTGTTTCCAGATGACATGATTTTATATTTAGACAACCCAATGATCTTGGCCCAAAAATTTCTTAAACTGATAAGCAACTTCAGCAAAGTCTCAGGATATAAAATCAATGTACAAAAATCACAGGCATTCCTTTACACCAACAATAGACAAGCAGAGAGCCAAATCATGAATGAACTCCCATTCGTAACTGCTACAAAGAGAATAAAATACCTAGGAATACAGCTAACAAGGGATGTAAATGACCTCTTCAAGGGGAGCTATAAACCACTGCTCAAGGAAGTAAGAGAGAACATAAACAAATAAAAAAGATTCCATCTTCACAGACAGAAATAATCAATATCATGTAAATGGCCATACTGCCCAAAGTAATCTATAGATTCAATGCTATTCCCACCAAACTACCATTGAAATTCTCCACAGGATTAGAAAACAACTATTTTCAATTTCATATGGAATCAAAGAAGACCCTGGATAGCGAAGACAATCCTAAGCAAAAAGAACAAAGCTGGAGGCATCACGCTACCTGGCTTCAAACTATAGTACAAGGCTACAGCAAGCAAAACAGCATGGTACTTGTACAAAAACAGATAACTAGACCAATGGAGCAAAATGGAGACCTCAGAAATAACACTACACATCTACAACCATCTGATCTTCAATAAACCTGACAAAAACAAGCAATGGGGAAAGGATCTCCTATTCGGTAAATAGTGCTGGGAAAACTGGCTAGCCATATGCAGAAAACTGAACCTGGATCCCTTTATACAAAATTATAAATCACTTTATACAAAAATTAACTCAAGATGGATTAAAGATTTAACTATAACACCTAAAACCATAAAATCCCTAGAAGAAAACCTAGGCAATAGCATTCAGGACATAGGCATGGGCAAAGCCTTCATGGTTAAAAACACCAAAAGCAATGGCAACAAAAGCCAAAATTGACAAATGGGATTTAATTAAGCTAAAGAACTCTGCACAGCAAAAGAAACTACCGTCAGAGTGAACAGGCAACCTACAGAATGGGAGAAAATTTTGGCAGTCTACCGATCTGACAAAGCTCTAATATCCAGAATTTACAAGAAACTTAAATATATTTGCAAGAAAAAAACAAACAACCCCATCAAAAATTGGGCAAATGATACAGAGACACTTCTCAAAAGAAGACATTTACATGACCAACAAACGTATGAAAAAAAGCTCAACATCACTGATCATCAGAGAAATGCAAATCAAAACCACAATGACATACCATCTCACGCCAGTCAGAATGGCGATTATTAAAAAGTCAGGAAACAATAGGTGCTGCAAGGCTGTGGAGAAATTCTAATGCTTTTACACTGTGAGTGGGAATGTAAATTAGTTCAACCATTGTAGAAGACAGTATGACAATTCTTCAAGGGTCTAGAACCAGAAGTACCATTTGACCCAGCAATCCCATTACTGGGTATATATCCAAAGGAATAAAAATCATTCTACTATAAAGTCACATGCACACATATGTGTTTATTGTAGCACTATTTACAATAGCAAAGACATGAAACCAACTCAAATGCCCATCAATGATAGACTAGATAAAGAAAATGTGGTACACATACACCACGGAATACTATGCAGCCATAAAAAGGAATTAGATCATGTCCTTTGCAGAGACATGGATGAAGCTGGAAGCCATCATCCTCAGCAAACTAACACAGAAACAGAAAACCAAACAGCACATGTTCCTACTCATAAGTGGGAACTGAACATTGAGAATACATGGACGCAGACAGGAAAACAACATACACCAGGGCCTATTAGGGGATGGGGGATGAGGGGAGGGAATTTAGAGAATGGGTCAATAGGTACAACAAACCACCATAGCACACATATACCTATGTAACAAACCTGTATGTTCTGCACATGTATCCCATTTTGTTTTTAGAAGAATTTTTAAATGCTGGGGAGAGGGCAAAGCAAGATGACTGAATAGAAAGCTGTCTGATTGCTCCCCTACCTTGCGCACCACCACCAGCAAGAACACCAAGTTAACAACTGTCTACAGAGAAAAAAAAAAAAAAAAAAAAAAAAAACCTTAATAAGAATTGAAAATCAGGTGCGTACTCATAGTACCTTGTTTTAACTTCATATCACTGAAAGAGGCACTGAAGAGATACAAAAAGCAGTCCTGAATTGCCAACACTACCCCTCCCCTACCCCAGCACTGGTGGAATGGTGCAGAGATTCTCTAGGTGCTGGAAGAGAAACAACACAACAATTTTGAGGCATTGAATTCAGTGCTGTCCTCTTAAAGCAAAAAGGAAAATCAGACCAAATAGAGCTGATACCTCTAGACAAAGGGAACATTTATACCAGCCCCAGCCAGAGGTGAATCATCCATCCCAGAAATCTGAACTTGAGTGCCTACAAACCTCACCACCAAGAGCTACACCACTTTGTGTCTCCAAGTAAACTTGAAAGGCACTCCAGAACATAAGGAGTGAAACTCTTAGGTAGTAGATGAGTCATAGTGCTGAACTAAGCCCAGAGATAGTGGACAAAGTGGTAGGGGCAGGGGGACTCGACCTACTGAGACATGAGGAGTTAGGGCAGCCAAGGAGTGCTGACATAGCCCCTCCTCTAAGCTGCACAGCTCATGGCTCCAAAACAGACTCCTTCCTTCATTTGAGAAGAGGAGAGGGAAGTGTGGGGAGGACTTTGTCTTGCATCTGGGATACCAGCTCAGTCACAGCAGTACAGGGCCTGGGTCAGAGTTGTGAGGTCCCCATTCCAGGCCCTAGCTCCTGAATAATATTTATAGACACACTCTGAGCCAGTAAAGAACCCACTGCCTTGAAGAAAAGGACCCAGTCCTGGCAGCATTCATCACCTACTACCTGAAGAGATCTTGGGCCATGAATAACCAGTAGTGATACCCAGGTACCACATCGAAGGCCTTGGCAAGCCTCCGACATGTGCTGGTTCCAGGTACTAGCATAGCCACAGTGGGGTAGAGCACCAAGTGGGCTCTTGGGGTCCCTGATTTCAGGACTTTATGCTTAAATGGCATTTCTGGACCTGCTCTGAGACAGAATGTAGCTCACTTCCCTGAAGGGTGAGTCCCAGGCCAGGCAGCATTCACAACATGCTGACTTAAGAGACCTCAGGCCTTAGGGGAACATTAGTGGTAGTCTGGCAATACTCCTCGTGGCCAGGGGTGGTGGTGGCTACAGGTGAGGTTCCTCTGAGGGAAGAAAGGGAAGGACTGCATATTGTGGTTGAAGTGCCAGCTCAGCTGCAATACAATAGTATACCAGGTAGACGTCTAAGGTTTTTGACTCTAGTCCCTGACTCCCTGACATCACTTCTGGACCCACCCCAAAGTCTGGGGACTTTGATGCTCTGAAGGGAAGGACACACCACAATCCTGGCTGATTTTGCCACCTGCTGATTATAGAGCCTCAGGGCCTTTGGTGAACACAGGCAGCACTCAGGGAATGGTTACAGCAGGCCTTGTGCAAAACCCAGGACTTTGCTGGCTTCAGTCTCACCCAGTACAGTCTTAGTGGTGGTGGCCACAGGGTGCCTGGGTCATTCCATCCCCAGCTTTAGGTGGCAGAGAACAGAAAGGCAGAGACTCTGTATGTTTGGGATAGATTAATGGAAGAAAACAGGAGCCCCTGCCTAGTAACCCAGAGAATTTGCCTGGATCTTGTGTAAAACCATCAAGGTGATACCTCTATGACTCCACAAGAACCACAGTGTTATTGGGCTTGGCATGCCCCACTAAAGCACACACAGCTTAGATCACAACACGTAAGTCCTTTCCAACATCTAGAAAGCCTTCCCAAAAAGGATGGCTACAAATAAGCCCAGACAGTGAAGATTATAATAAATACCCACACTCTTCAATGCCCAGACACTGGAGAACCTTTACTAGCACCAATACCATTCCAGAAAACATGATCTCACCTAATGAACTAAATAAGGCACTAGAGACCAGTCCTAGAGAAAAAGAGATATGGGATCTTTCGAGAAGGTAATTCAAAATGGCTGTTTGGAGGAAACTTAAGAAATTCAGATAACACAAATAATTAATTCAGAATTCTATCAGATACATTTAACAAAGATATAGAAATAATTAAAAAGAAGCAGAAATTCTGGAACTGAAAAAAAATGCCATTGGCATACTGAAAAATGCATCAGAATCCTTTAATAGCAGAATGGATCAAGCAGAAGAAAGAATTAATGGGCTTAAAGATAGGCTATTTGAAAATACATAAAAGAGACAAGAAAAAAAGAATAAACAACGAAGCATGCCTATAACATCTAGAAAATAGCATCAAAAGGAAAACTCTAAGAGATACTGGCCCTAAAGAAGAGGTAGAGAAAGAAATAGGGGTAGAAAGTTTATTCAAAGAGATAAAACTTCCCAAACCTAGGGAAACATATCAATATCCAAGTACAAGAAGGTTATAGAACACCAAGCAGATGTAACCCAAAGAAGACTACCTTAAGACATTTAATAATCAAAATCCCAAAGGTCAAGGACAAAGAAAGGATCATAAAAGAAGCAAGAGAAAGGAAACAAGTAACATACAATGGAGCTCCAATACCTCTGGCAGCAGACTTTTCAGTGGAAACCTTACAGGCCAGGAGAGAGTGGCATGACATATTTAAAGCACTGAAGAAAAAAATATTTTACCCTAGAATAGTATATCTGGCAAAAATATATTTCAAACATGAAGGAGAAATAAAGACTTTCCTGGGCAAACAAAAGCTGAGGGATTTCATGAACACCAGACCTGTCCTATAAGAAATGTTAAAGTGAGGACTTTAATCAGAAAGAAAAGAATATTAATGGGCAATAATCACCTGAAGGTACAAAACTCGCTGGTAATAATAAGTACACAGAAAAACACAGAATATTATAACATTGTAACTATGGTGTGTAAACTACTCTTATCATAAGTAGAAAGACTAAACAATAAACCAATTAAAATAATAATTACAACAAAGTCTTTCAAGACATAGGCAGTACAATAAGACACAAATAGAAATGGCAAAAAGTT
>CAUYQU010096620.1:0-84943 GCA_963574635.1 Cheracebus regulus | reverse complement strand
GCTTTTTTGCCTGAGGATCTCCTGGGCTGGCTCCCTGATTCAGTCCTCCTTTTAATCTGCCTTCCCGTAGCTCTACTCACCAGTTAAAAGGGCACACAGACCAGTGTATTTTGTACGGAGACCCGCCGCGCCACGGCGCTGGCAAAGCAGCCGCGCCGGCCGAAACAGCCGCACTAGCGACCCGTGGGGCTGCTCCGCCTGGGAATCTCCTGGTCTGGGGTTAATAAAAATCCGTCTGGAAATGCGGCGTCCACTCACCCTCTGCAGTTTCACTGGGAGCTGCAATCCTGAGCTGCTCCTAATCCGCCATCTTGGATCTCTCCTCCCTCCAGTCCGGAACTTATTTTTAAAAGGAAAGCAGACCATAAAAATTCAAAAAACTTGCAGCCTGATGATATTCTAGAAAAGAAAAGCTCATTTTTCTGAGAAGAAATTCAAACCAGCTGCAGACATTTGCATAAGTAATGAGAAGTCAAATGTTCATCACCAAGACAATAGGAAAAATGTCTCCAGGGCAAGTCAGAGGTCTTCACCCCAGCCCCTCCCATCACAGCCCTATAGGCCTAGGAGGACAAAATGCTTTTCTGAGCCAGGCCCAGGGCCTTGATGCTTTGTGCAGTCTTGGGACTTGGTGCCCTGCCTCCCAACCATGGCCAAAAGGGGCCAATGTACAGCTCAGGCCATTGCTTCAGAGGGTATGTGCCCTAAGTTGTGGTGGTTTCCACATGGTGTTGGGCCTGCAGGTGCACAGAAGCCAAGAATTGAGGTTTGAAAACCACTCTCTAGGTTTCAAAGGATTTATGGAAATATCTGTAATTCAGGCAGAGGTGTGCTGGAAGGATGGAGCCCTCATGGAGAAACTCTGCTAGGACAGTGTGGAAGGGAAATGTGGAGTGGGATCCCCCACACTGAGTCCTCACTGGGGCACTGCCTAGTGGAGCTGTGAGAAGAGGTTCACCAGTCTCCAGACCCTAGAATGGTAGATCCATAGGTGGCTTGCACTGTGCACCTGGAAAAGCCACAGACACTCAAACAGTCCATGAAAGTAGCCAGGAGGGAGGCTATATGCTGAAAAGCCACAGGAGTGGAGCTGCCCAAGACAGTGGGTACCCATCTCTTGCATCAGCGTGACCTAGATGTGAGACATTAAGTCATTATTGTCTCATTTTGGAGCTTTAAGGTTTTACTCCCCTACTGGATTTTGGATTTGCATGGGGCCTGTAGCCCCTTTATTTTGGCCAATTTCTCCCATTTGGAAAAGCTATATTTACCTAATGCCTGTACCCTCATTGTATCTAGGAAGTAACTGAGTTGCTTTAGATTTTACAGGCTCATAGGCAGAAGAAACTTGTTTTTTGTTTGTTTGTTCAGATAAGACTTTGGATTGTGGACTTTTGAGTTAATGGTGAAATGAGTTAAGACTTTGGGGTAGTGCTGGGAAGGTATGGTTGATTTTGAAAACTGAGGACATGAGATTTAGGAGGGGCTAGGGAAAGAATGATATGGTTTGGCTGTGTCCCCACCCAAATCTCATCTTGTATTGTAGCTTCCATAATCCCCACATGTCGTGGGAGGGGTCTGGCAGGAGGTTATTGAATTATGGAGTTGGGTTTTCTTGTGTTGTTCTGATGATAGTGAATAAGTCTCATGAGACCTGATGGTTTTGTAAAGGGCAGTTTCCCTGGAATTGCTCACATGCTTGCAGCCATGTAAGATGTGTCTTTGCTTCTCCTTTTCCTTCCATCATGATTATGAAGCTTCCCCAGCCATGTGGATCTGTGAGTCAATGAAACCTCTTTTTCTTTATAAATTACCCAATCTCAGGTATTTCCCCATAGCAGTATAAAAATGGACTAACATAGAGCTCTGTCTGATCATATTCTTTCTGCTTTTACTCTTTAAGAATTTATTAAAGAGTAGGTCTGCTGAAAATAATTCCCATAGTCTTTTGCTTATCTAAGAAAAACTTTATTTTTCCTTCCTTTTTTTTCTTAAGTAATTTCAACTTTTATTTTAGATTTACAGGGTACATGTACGGATTTTCTACATGGGTATATTTCATGATGCTGAGGTTTGGAGTACAAATTATTTCATCACCCAGGTAGTAAGTACAGTACTCAAGAGTTAGTTTTTCAACCCCTGCCCTTCTACCTCCCTTCCCCCTTTGGTAGTTCTCAGCATCTATTGCTGCCATCTTTATATCTGTGAGTAGCCAATGTTTAGCTCCTACTTATATGTGAGAATGTGTGATATTTGGTTTTCTGATCCTACATTAATTCACTTAGGATAATAGCCTCCAGCTACATCTATGTTGCTGTAGAGGACATTTCATTCCTTTGTATGGCTGCAAAGTAGTCCATGATGTATATGTAGCAAATTTTCTTTATCCAATCCACCATTTATAGGAACCTAGTTTAACCTACAGATCCAGGACTATTTCTACCAAACTACCAATGTCATATTTCACCAATGTTATCTGTGAAATATGATATTGATAGTTTGATAGAAATAGCCCTGGATGTGCAGATTAAACTAGGTTCCTATCAATGGAACCTAGATTAATTGGAAAAATACTGTTCTAAAATTTATATGGAACCAAAAAAGAGCCTGAATAGCTAGAGCAATCCTAAACAAAAATAACAAAGCCAGATGTATCACATTACCTGACTTCAAACTAGGCTATAAGATTATAGTAACTAAAACAGCATGATACTGGTATAAAAATGGACACATAGTCCAGTGTAATAGAATACAGCAGGGGTCCCCTGGGCCACAGACTGATACCAGTCTGTGGGTTGTTAGGAACCAGACTTCACAGAAGGAGGTGAGCAGGCGAGTGAGCATTACTGTCTGGGTTCCACCTCCTGTCAGATCATTAGGGCCATCAGATTCTCATGGGAGCATGAACCCTCTTGTGAACTGTGCGTGTGAGGAATCTAGGTCATGTGCTCCTTATGAGAATCTAACTAATGCCTGATGATCTGAGGTGAAACAGTTTCATCCCAAAACCATACTCCCCACTGCCCTTCACCCCTATCTGTGGAAAAATTGTCTTCCACAAAAATGGTCCCTGGTGCCAAAAATTTTGGGGACAGCTGGAATAGAGAACCCAGAAATAAAGCTGGACTCTTATAATCATCTGATCATTGACAAAATCAACAAAAACAATTAATGGGAAGGGACCCCATTTCAATAAATGGTCCTGGGATAGCTTGCTAGCCACATACAGAAGAGTAAAACTGGACCCCTATCTTTCACCATATACAAAAATTAACTCAAGATGTAAAAGACTTCAAACTGTAAAAAACCTAGAAGAAAACTTAGGAAATACCATTCTGGACATCAGCCTTGGAAAAGAATTTATGAGTAAGGACTGAAAAATTGTAACAAAAACAAAAATTTCCTTCCTCTTTGAAAGACATTTTTAATATTCACTTCCCTCACTCCAATACTTTCTTGTTATCCTCTCGCAACCACTTATCTTTTCTCAATTTCTATAATATCGTCATTTAAAAAATGTTCTATAAGTGGAATTACACAGTAGGTAACCTTCTGGGGTTGCTTTATTCACTTGGTAAAATTTCCTGGACATTCATCCAGGTCACTGCATGTATTGAGTTTCTTCCTTTATATTGCTGACTAGTATTCCGTGGTATGAATGTACCACAGTTTGCTAACCATTCACCTCTTGAAAGACATCTGGGTTGCTTTTAGATTTTAGCTCTTTATGAATAAGGTTGCTGTGGGCATTCACATACAGGATTTTGTGGGAACACAAGTCTTCATTCCACTGGGATCAATGCCCAGAAGTAACAATTTCTGAGTTGTAAAATATAAGAAACTGCCAAACTGCTTTTCAGAGAGGCTGTACCATTTTACGGTTACATCAGCCATGTATAAATGATCCAGTTCCTCTGTGTCTTCACCAACATTTAATGGTGTTACTGTTTTCTACCAAAACCATTCTGGCAGTTGTGTAGTGATATATTGTTGTGGTTTGAATTTCAATTTTTCTGATGGTTTATAATGTTAAACATCTTTTTGTGTATTTTCCATCTCTATATATTCTTCAGTAAAATATTTCTTTATGTCTTTTGTCCACTAATTGAATTATTTATTTCTGTTCACTTTTGAGAGATATTTATGTGTGTTACATACTAGCCTTTTGTTGAATACGCAATTTGCAAATATTTTCTTCCACTTTGTTGCTTGTCTTCTCATCCACTTATCAGTGTCTTTCACCTTGCAAAAGTTTAAATTGTGATTAAGTTCAATTTGTTAATTTACCTTTTATGAATTGTGTTTTTGGTGGCCAATCTATATATCTGTTTTATTTGTGCTACCTATGTTGATTTTTCCTTTCTTTCCTGATCCCTCTCTGCTTTCCTTTGGATTATTTGAACACTTTAAACATAATTCCATCTCAATTTAGCTATTCATATTTTTTTAATATACTTTTTATAATTTTTAGTGTTTCCCTGGTGATGAAATTGCAACCATGTCCATTAACAGTCTACTTAGGACCAGACAGAGTAGCTCATGCCTGTAATCCCAGCACTTTGGGAGGCAGAGGTGGATGAATCCCTTGGGCCTAGTGTTCAAGATCAGTCTGAACAACATGATGAAACCCCGACTCTACGAAAAATACAAAAAAACTAGTCATGCATTGTGGCACCTGCCTGTAGTCCCAGCTACTTGAGAGATAGAGAGGGTGGGAGAATCATTTGAGCCTGGGAGATCCAGGCTGCAGTGAGTCATAATTGTGTACTGCACTTCAGCCTGGGTGATAGAGCAAGATCCTGCCACAAACAAACAAACGAACAATAGTATGCTTACAATTAGTATTATACCACTGCCTATAAACTGTAAAAATCTTGCCACTTCCATTTTAACACACTCCTTTTCATTCTTTATACTATAGTTATCAAATGTGTTACAGCTGCATAGAGTATACACCTCATAAGAATATGGTACAATTTCTGTTTTAAATAGTCACATACATTTTAAAGAAACTAAAAGAAAAATAATCTCATATTAAAATAGATATGATTTGAAGTTGTCTTCATTTTTTCCTGAAGATCTGAGTACCACTGTCATATCTTTCTTTAGCTTGAAGAATTTTTTTTTAGCATTTATTGAAGTTTAGATATACTGGGAAAATTCTTTATTTCATTTATCTAAAATAATCTTTATTTTGCTTCCATTCTTTGAAGGCAATTTTAACTGAATATGGAATTCTGTATCAATCTCTCACTTTTTTCTTTTTCAGTACATTAAAGATATGCTTCCAGTGTCTTCTGATTTCTGTGATTTCTCATTTACTTTTCTCCTTATGTATTATCTTTTATTTCTGACTGTCTTCAACATTTTTTTATTTATTTGTTTATCAATAGTTTGGATGTAATTTTTCTAACTGTAATTTTCTTCATATTTATCCTGTTTGAAGTTTTCTGAACTTGTTGAATCTGTAAATTTGTACCCTTAATCAAATGTGGACAGTTCTAAGCTGTTATCTCTTTATGTATTCTTTCTCCTCATTTTTATTCTACTCTCCTTCAGTGATTCTGGTAACAGGTATGTTAACAACTTTTGATATTGTCTAACACTTCTCTGAGTCTTTTTTAATTTTCAAAATCTTTTTCTTTCTTTTCCTCAGATTGGATATTTTGTGCTAAGGTATTTTCAAGTTCACTGACCCCTTCCTAAGTGCTTCAAATAGATTTTTGTTTCAGATGCTATAAGTTCTACATTTCTTCCTTTTTAATGATTTTAACTTCCACAAGGAGACTTCCTTGTTTTTTCACTCATTATAAGAATATTTTACTTTTCTATGCTGACCGTAGTTTTAGTGGCTGTTCTAAAGTCCTTGCTGCTTATCTCAACCACTGAAATATCTCAGGATTGGACTTTTAAAAATTATCCTTCCTCTTAAAAATAGGTGCTATTTTCTTGCTTTTTGTTTGTTGAGTAATTATAGATCATATATTGAGTACTGTAAGTAATATGTTTTAATGACTCTGGATTCTGTTACATTTCTGTAAAGATTGTTCATACTTGTTTTAAGCAAACAATTAGCTAAATTAAATGCAAACTGAAAACTCTTTTGGTTAGGGTGGGTAGTGGGTAACAACCTAGATTCTAGATTCTGGTTCAGATTACTTTTAGTCTACATTGTGCAAGAGTAACTTAATGGGCAGCCAACAATTTTAGCAGGATTTATACATTATATTTTGGTTTTTTATTTACTGGTATTCTCCTTTCTGGAATAAACCCCCTTTTCCAGTGGTCCTAGTTTCATGAGGCAGCTTACCCTGCTTCTTCTGGTCAGAAAGATGAAAGACCTTTAGCAGGGGGTTTAGTACCTCTATACCATCCCACAACCATCGTTATTCTCATAGCCAAATCCCGTAAATAAGAAACTCATTCAGTACTTGGCTTTTTTGCCTTTTCTTCCATGTGTTGACTCCTCTCCAAAATTTTACTGCTGTTTTTCATTCTCCAGAGCTCTCAGGTACTTGCCTGTTGTGTTTTACCCAGAGTTTATAGTTATATGTGGGAAAGTCAGTTTTTAGGGTTTTACTTCTCCATACTGTTAGTGTGCTTAAATTAGGACTACATTTGGTTTAAGAAATCTTGTTGATTTGCTAACCTCTAATCATAAACAAAATTTATTTAGATATTCTGAGTGATTGACCTAAAGGGTAGGAAGTCATAGCCTCATGTTAATTTCTTTTTAAATGTCAATGTAATTCAAAGGGCACCTGGGATGAAGATGTGCTAGCTTAGTAGCTAACAGATCATGCTTTGGACTCAACCACCCTAGGTTTAAATCCTTCTTCCATTACCTTCTTAACTATTGACCTTGGGTAAGTTGTTTCATCCCTGAAAGCCTCAGTTTTTATTGTCTATGAAATGAGTATAAAATCAGTACCACCTCATGGAGTTGTTGGTGAATTATAAAGCACTAGGACTATATAAGACAGATGTGTCATATCCAATAAATAGTCTCTTTAATTCTTGTTACTATATACATGTGCTACATAAAATCACCTTCTATTTCAGAAATTGAAGCAACACTTTCTTGGTTGTGGGTAAAAAGGAATAGGATATATGATTGCTGGATAGTGATGAGGGAAGAGGAAAGGCAAAGTGCAGAGATGTGAAGGGAGGAGACCCAGTAGTGCTCTCCAGTGCTAGATCCCAGACAACATGATGGGAACAGATTCAGAAATCCTAGGAAGTGGCTCCAGGAGAACAAAAATGATCACAGAAGGAGTGAGGGTGGATTCTAAAACAAAAAATGATCTCCTATTACTTCTGGTAAGGTCGGAAGCTGGCTGATGCATCTACATAAATACAATGGCTTTTTTTTTCAGCAGAGAGAACAAACTTTCTTTGGCTATGGCATTGCTGGGATGTGCCTAGGGGCGAGGGAAAGAGAAGATGCAGAAACTCAAGGGATTGAGTTGTGGCTCTCACTGCTCTTGATCCTACAGGTCAATAAGCCTGATACACATAGAGATGCTTCCATGTCCCTTGGTTGTGGATCTCCTTTGGTTTATGGAAGTCCAAAGCCAAAATTGTTCTGGAAAGGCCAAGATTACTGGCCTCACCTGTGATGAAGCACCCTTTGAGCAAAGCTGTTTCCAGATACACCATTCAGAAAGTGGTGAAATTCCCCTCCAATTCACATTTCCTTTTGCTGCACAAAATTCCCATTTTTTATTCTTCGACCTTATTATGGACCCCATGAGACTGGAAAAGATAGTCTTCCCTGCAAATTCACTGTTGACATTAAGGTCATATAAAGAACTTGTATCTCAACCCCCATTGCAGGATTTATAATGCTTTACACACAAGAGGAACAGAACTGGCCTTTAATAATCAATAGTATTTATGGTGCAATTTCCAGGTGCCAGGTCCTGTGCGTCATACTTCACACACATTTTCACAATAATTATCAAAATCACCCATCAAATAATTCTGACAACGTATTATACAAAACCCAGCTTTGTAAATAATTTCCAACTTCCCCATAGTTACCATATTCAACTATTCCCCACACAGTTTTATTCTATTTTCTCAAAACAGTCCCTCAATTCTTCCCAAATTCAAGGGGAACCATTTTTTTTTCTCTTCTGGCTGCTTTAACACACTGATGATGCAGGGAAAATTGATTAACACACAAATACCCCAGTGGACAAGGCAAAGGAGGAAGCAGGGAGCATCAAGACACTCATGCAGCTCAAACCTCATAATATTTCTCTATATTACAATAATTAATAAGTTTCTCAGAATTGGGGGATGGGTGAGAGAGAGAGAGAGGAGAGGGAATGATAAGGTAGCTTGTAGGCTATGCTACACAAGGGGAAATAAAATAGTGTGAAGTTAATAGGAACAGGAACTTGTCTTGCTCCCCTGATAAAGGCCTATTATTTCTACTTCTAAAGGTTACACATAAAAGAAAAATCATCCTAAGAATGTTTTTCTTATTGTGCTTTATTATTATTATTATTTTGCAAATGTTCAACAATGCTCCATGTGTAAAATCCATTTAGCAAAATGCCACCTTGGGTTTCAGGGTTTGTAACACTGAAAAGCAGCAATTAAGACCTCCTGTGACTCATAAAGTATGCAATAAGGGGCTTAGGGTAATATGGGGGAAAAGTAGGGAAAAAAATTTGTGCTCTTCACAGGTAAAATGTTGCTCACATGTTTAATAATAATGAAATATATGATCTCCTTGGGGCAAAACTAAAATTTATTGTACAGTGACAGAAGAGATCCATTTAATTTGTTTAGGCTTCTTTGTTCATTTTGTGTTTCTTACTAATTCTGCTCAAGGTTATGAGTAGTATTGCTAATGTATTGCTAATGTCTGAATAATTGTGGGAGGTGTGGTATAGCTGACGTTTCCAATCCAATTTTGGAAGATGGAATGCTTATGCAAAATGTGACTTCTCCCCCTTTGCTGTAAGAACATAGTTTTGTTTAACGTTCAAAAGGTCGAGAGGAAAACATCTTCCTTGCATATTATATATGTTCTCCTAATTATTCATGAATTTCAGTACAGTTCTGTTTCTGTCCTTAATGGTTTAGTTTTATCTAATTGTGGTAATGTCACAACACAGATCTCTGATGTTTAACACGTTATTAGAAAGGTTGCCAGATGAAAAACAAAGTCTTGCAGGTAAATTTGAATTTGATATAAACTACATGTAAACTGTTAGTATAATCATGTCTCATGCAATAGGTAGTATATACTTTTATACTGAAAACATTTGCTGTTTATTTGAAATTCAAATTTAAATGAGCATTACATTTTTTTCATTTGTTAAAACTACCTGTCATAATTGTTGGTCATTCTTGTGTAGAGAGAGATGATGAAATCAGGTTCTATAAGGGTAAGCTTTAAAACTGAAATACACCATTACTTGAACTTCAGTTGGCCTGAAAATAATGCAATTTTAAAAATTATTTATGATTGACATAATAATTGTACATATTTATGAGGCACCAATGTGATGTTTGAATACTTGTATGAATTGTGTAATGCTCAGATCAGGGAAATTAGCATACCATTACCTTAAACATTTATTTATTCATTCTCATCGAAGTAGAGAATAGAATAGTGGGTACCAGAGGATGGAGATGAGGGGATGGTAAGAGACTGGTCAACTGGTACAAAGCTACAGTTAGGAGGAATTTGTTTGTTCTGGTGGCATATTGCATAGTAGAAGAACTAGAGTTAACAATCATGTATTTTATATATCACAATAAGTCAAAAAGATGTTTTAAAATGTTTTCATCATAATGAAAACGATGCAATTTTAATGGTGCTTTTCAAAAACACTTGAAGTAGATTTAAAAATTGTGCTTTATATAGGTGCAGTTTTTCATAGACACATAGTTGAAGCTAGAAGTAAATGACAAGACACAATATACTCAGAGTTTGCTGAGTTCCAGAAGAGATTTTTTTTTGTAGTTATTTTTCTAAGAGAGGTAGAAAAGAGTAAAAGCATATTATTTCAAAAATTTCTTTTGTTAGATTAAAAATAATAATAGTATTAGAAGATATCTCCTTTGCAGCCACTCAGTGTTGCACATTTGTTTCTATACAAGTGCTGTTCTGATTTAAGATAATGCTTATTAGAGTATTTTGATCTTCTTGGAAGTTACCATTTATCATTTGAGTATCTGCCTTTTCCCACTGCAAATTCCATCCACACGTTGATGAACAGAAGTGAAATATTTCCTGTTTATACTTACTCTCAATTTAAAATTTTTATTGGTTTTTGGGAACAAATGGAAATAATTTTCAGAAAACAGTAAGTACAGAATGCTAAAATATCTATGGGGGAGAGGTATATGTAAAATATTGAAATAAAGTCTCTAAAAGAAATAGAGCAAATGGTATGGTCCATTTATACTATACCCAGAAGTACCCTGATAAAACTAAAGGCTAAATTTCACAAGCTGTCTCAGAGGGGATATGGAGAACAGAGAAATAATAACAGTTTATGATTATATACCTTCATTTAATTTTTATCCTTTTAAAACAATGTCAGGCAGAAACCATGTTATTCCAATTTGATATCTAGGAAGACTGAGTGTACTGAGTGAACAAATGACTTGTCCCAATTAGTAACTTAGCGACGGAGCCAGGAGCTGTGGTTTTTAAGCTCTTATAGAATAAATATAGTATTAAAATCATTTCAAAGCTATAAATCTTCCTGAATGGCGATGGGGCCGTTGCAGAAATTGGAAACATTTCGTGATTCATTTCAGAGGACTCTCAGCCCCCTGAAGACCTTGGACTGTGTGAAGAACCCTTCCTCATATGAGGGACATTTTTCAAACTTTTGACTTCCTGTGAAGCTTCAAGAGGGTGGTGGTTTCAGCTCCTGTACTGCGGCAATGTGCTATTAAAATTAAAATATAAATGGGGATTAAATTCAGGTATTTTTATAGATGTTTAAAAGTATTTATGAAATGGATTATGAATATTATTCTAACAAAGACTAACATGGTTATGCTCTTGATCTACAATGTCTGGAGCCGTCGCCTGAGATAGGAATTGAAAACCTCCATGTTGCTAATGTTTTGATGCTCTGGCTCCTGAATACAGGGTAGTGGGCCAGCAATAGTTTTTGATAAAGCATTTACCAGGCTACTATGAATTGAGAAAAATTAGGACAAGTGAATTCTTTATATAAATAATTTTAGGGTCTACCTGTCCTCTGAAATTATATCCTTCCACTGTTTTTCTTTCTTTTTTTGAATAATAAATAGATATTTCTTTTTAATAACATGCTCATGTTGAAAGGGAATGCAGGGTCAAAAATGTCAGAATCATAGTGTGACTCTATCACTTATTAAATGGTTGTATTGAACAAAGTATTATTATAGCTTCATCTACTTTTAGATAGCTTATCTGTAAAATGGGAATGATAACTGTACCTTCTTTAAGGCCAATGTGCTGATAAAATAAGTTAATGTATTTAAAAAGCACTTAGAAAAGTATCTGGAATATATTAAGTCCTCTGTGAAGATTAGCTGGTAATTTACAGTGTTTATATATTTATGTATTGTAAAAGAACATATACATATTTTTTCAATAGCAAAATTATTTGGAAATCCTAGGTAGATATCCTAAATTATTATGAATTTTATTTTAAATTTTGCTGTCTTTAAGCTTGTGTAAGAGTCATTATTTTAGTGTGCAAAAATAATAAAAGGATGGGGTAATGAGAATTAGAGAAAAACAAAGAGGAGAACATAAAATGTTATCTGGTCATTAGAAAAGAAATCCAGAGAGATACTTTCTTTGCCTACAGGCAGTTGGAGGGACAGGAATGGGCAATTGTGATTGCATTGGACTTTAGATTTGGTTCATGCAGTGTCAATTTTCTGTCTCTCCCACTGGAATGGTAGCTTTATGAGAACAGTGATCTAGTCTGTTTGGCTGCCAGCTTCATCCCTAGCATTTGGTGCAGTTCATGGGATGGAGTAAACATCCACATTTTATGCATGAATAATGAGCAAAATTAATTACCAAACACTTTTAGCATAAATTTGTTCTTTCAAGCTCTTTGTCTTCCCTTGGCACCAAGCTTCCCCCAGGAACCACTAGATAAGGAAACAGCCTCTGCACCGGCCAGTGAAAAGTCACCACTGGGTGAGCACGGTTAGAATCTTCTTCTCAGCTTGGCTGCAACAGTGCAAAGAATGGTGCCAGCCAGCTTCTCCACCTGACAACTCTTCTATGCAGAAATTTAGCTTCCGGGATGACCTAACCTAATAATTTACCAGGCACAGGTAAATGATTAGAATATGTATATATGTGTAGAAAAGGAAATAGCAAATTTCTATTTTATCTATTTAATATACTGACAGAGGGCATACATTGGAGAAATGTATTTAGTAAACATTATTGTTTGTTTCTACACAAAATGACTTAAATTTCAAGATATTTATTGCAATTTGTAAAAACCCTTATTAGCCCCTTCCTGCTAGCTCTTAGAAACAGGATCTTAAGGTCAGTAGAGATAGAAAGTAGGAATTATTACCACAGGAGAAACATAGGCAGGTGTAGGGAAAGATTCTTTTTTCAGCTTTCGATTTAACATCTATTTCATAGGTGATAGAGCTCACATATAGTGAAGAGGGAGAAGAGAAGCTGATTCTCTCAGGGAATTGGACAGAAAACCAAGTAACTTTCTCCTTTCCTTCAGCATGTGGTTTCTCCAATTTAAATCAAATTGTTTTTTGAGTATACAGATATGTTATTTGATTTGAAACTTTTAATTTGTATTATTGGTACATATCTGATTTTTCCACTTCTCATCTACTCTATATAAATGATGTACACATTAATGAATGTTATTAAAAGTAGTTTCATCTTTCAATAAGTTTGTTGAAGCCAATTTCTCCTAAATTTAGGTAAATGTGGTTCATAGCAGAAGTTTTTGAAATTTTTATTAGCTAAACTGTACTGTGGCTTTCTAAGGTGAAGGTAGTTAGTATATTCATGCTTTCCCAAAGTTACACGATCCTACCACTCACTCCTTTTTTTGAGATTCTTTTCATGGAATGTGATTTTCAGGGAACACTGAGACAGGCTAGAATAGACGTATTGGGGCAATTCTTATTTAGAGTTCATAGGCTTGTTGGCAGGTTTCAGCTTATCTAATTAGAATCACTAGCCCACAACACAGAATTCCCGTGAAACATCTCCTGGCTTCCACTTATCTTTTCAGTGCCAAAAAAAAAAAAAAAAAAAAACGTATCCCAGCCTCAGCACTCTCTAATGGAGATATTCAACTATCTCTCAACTCACCTGCCTTACTTAGGTGAATTACATTATAAAAACCTAACTTCTTCACGATAGGTACAGTTTCTCTAATCATCCTACTAATGATAGGGAAGAGAGAGACACAGTGAACCACTAACATTGCTAATAAACTACAGAATCATTCAAGCAGGGTTTTAAACCTCATAAAGAAGGTGAAGAGTTGTGAATGTTGAAAAGGTGTCTTAGATACCAAGGCATCAGTAGGACATGACACACAGGGCACTCCTCTGTCCTCTGATTCAGGCTAGTATTTAACAAACATCTACCCTGCGACAGGCCATGTGCTGAGCACAGACAGTTGTGATATCTCCTTTTTGAGTCCCTAGGATAACATGGTAAGGCAGTACTTACAACTCCTCCTCCCTGTTTCTTTTTAAATTAAGCCATTTGTGGCTTCGAATAGGTAAATAAATACCCCAGACATGAAGTTTATAAATGGCAGAGTTGGGAATGATACACAGCGATTCTGGTTCTAAACCAGCCTCCTTCAGCCTTCCCACCACACCTTCTCCAAATTCAACTAGCCCTTCCCGTTAGAAGAAGGAACATCAGAGTAGCACAGATAAAAATAAGTGCTTAAACAAGTAAGTAAATTGCTTCACTGAACCACAGTTTGTCCTTCTGTAGCACTAACGAGGTCTCCCCTCTACTTTCCATTGTATAAATAGACCAAGGTTGGTTTATCCATTCTCTTC
The DNA here is from genome assembly GCA_963574635.1 of Cheracebus regulus. Taxonomy (NCBI): domain Eukaryota; kingdom Metazoa; phylum Chordata; class Mammalia; order Primates; family Pitheciidae; genus Cheracebus; species Cheracebus regulus. Next base: position 70,894 of record CAUYQU010096620.1, on the reverse strand, counting down.
TTGATGGGAATTTGTTTTTTGGTTGTTATGAATAAAGTTGCTGTAACTATTCATGCAAAAGTCTTTTAAATAAACTGCCAGATTATTTTCCATTGTGATTTTATCTTTTATATTCCCGCCAACAATGTAAGAAAGTTGCCATGTTGTTAGAAAGTAGGACCAGGGAAAGGATTCCTATGAACAGGCAGGGGCTTGCATGGTTAAAATCACCTAGGTGGTGGTGAGAGTGTAGATATTTTCTTTTCCTTTTGGCAAAGAGGGTGTACCCAGGCTTTCTTATTAGTTTGCCCTGATGTAGGGCAGAATAGGAGGGATAGGTGAGAGTTAAAATTTGTTAGCCACTGGCTTGGTGCAGTGGCTCATGCCTGTAATCCCAAACTTTGGAAGGCTGAGGTGAGCAGATCACGAGGTAAGGAGATCAAGACCATCCCAGCTAACACAGTGAAACCTGTCTCTACTAAAAATACAAAAAATTATCCAGGCATGGTGGCATGCACCTGCAGTCCCAGTTTCTTGGGAGGCTGAGGCATGAGAATTGCTTGAACCCAGGAGGCAGAGGTTGTAGTGAGCCGAGATCATGCTACTGCACTCCAACCTGGGAGATAGAGTGAGACTCTGCCCACTCCTCCAAAAAATGCTGGTTTGTTATCAGATATAAATGCAAAATTGCTCTGAGAACATGATCATCAAACCCCTATATCTCTAGTAACTCATCCTTTGCCCCAGTTGTGGGGTGGGGCAAAGGATGATTTAGACATTGTGTCTAAAGATGGCTATTTTATTTGGCTGCTAATTATGAGACTCTAAAGCAAGCAACAGAGGTTAATGTCCTTCCAGGATTTCCCACTGATTGCTGGTAAATGTCCATACCTTTGATATCCAGCTTTCGCAATGTGATCTTTGCTCTTCCCTCCAGTTGTAGCCTCTGGAATCTCTACCCTAGGTGTTCAGAATTGCAGTCCCGTGTTTCTTCTCACTGCTGCCAATGAGTCCCTTTTTACTGTGCCCTGATCATCCTTGACTGCAGCTGACGGAGGCATCGATTTTACAGTGTCTCCTCATATTGGCATTTTTGGTTTCTGTATCTGGTTTTTCATGGAATATGAGAATATTAAGGGAAAAGACAGGCTTAATGCTCCTTTATATCTTAAAAAGCAAACAGAGAGCAGGCCTATAGCAAATTCTCCAAAGGAATGAATAAATGAAAGAAGGAATAAATAATGATTTTGCCATGTTACTGATAATGGCAAACACAAAATGGCATCACTGACATCTATGAGGAAAATATGTTTGCCTATTGATGAAGCAAAGAAAAGTTTCTACCTAGAAACTGAAAATGTTGATGCTATCATTTTGTCAGAAATGACTTTTTATCCTTTACTTGGGAAAAACGCAATAATTTTCAACAAATGACTGTGGAGCTTCAGCCTTTTAAATTCTGTCTGTGGGAGTCAGAATTAGTCCAGGAGCCTAGCTGAATCTTCAGTAAAATTCTAGTCATGTACTGCAGATGAAGACTACAGGACTCACTGGGACCCAATAGGTTCTTTTTTTAAATTGTACTTTAGGTTCTAGGGTACATGTGCAGATCATGTAGGATTGTTGCATAGGTACACACATAGCAATGTGGTTTGCTGCCTTCATCCTCCCATCACCTACATCTGGCATTTCTCCCCACGTTATCCCTCCCGGACCTTTCCACCCCCTGCTGTCCCTCCCTTTGGCTCCCTGCCAACAGACCCCAGTGTGTGATGCTCCCCTCCTTGTGTCCGTGTGTTCTCATTGTTCAACACCCACCTATGAGTAACAACATGAGGTATTTGATTTTCTGTTCTTATGTCAGTTTACTGAGAATGATGGTTTCCAGATTCATCACTGTCCCTACAAAGGACACAAACTCATCTTTTTTATGACTCCATAGTATTCCATGGTGTGTATGTGCCACATTTTCCCTGTCCAGTCTCTGATTTATAGGCATTTGGGTTGGTTCCAGGTCTTTGCTATTGCAAACAGTGCCGCTATGAACATACGTGTTCATGTGTCTTTATAATAGAATGATTTATAATCCTTTGGGTATATACCCAGTAATGGGATTGCTGGGTCAAATGGAATTTCTATTTCTAGGTCCTTGAGGAAGCACCAGACTGTCTTCTACAATGGTTGAACTAGTTTACACTCCCACCAACAGTGTAAAAGTGTTCCTATTTTTCCACATCTTCTCTAGCATCTGTTGTCTCCAGATTTTTTAAAGATCGCCATTCTAACTGGCTTGAGGTGGTATCTCAATATGGTTTTGATTTGCATTTCTCTAATAATCAGTGATGATGAGCATTTTTTCATACGTTTGTTGGCCTCATATATGTCTTCTTTTGAAAAGTGTCTGTTTATATCCTTCTCCCACTTTTGGATAGGTTTGTTTTTTTCTTATAAATCTGTTTTAGTTCTTTGTAGATTCTGGATATTAGCCCTTTGTCAGATGGGTAGATTGCACACAATTTTCCCATTCTGTTGGTTCCGATTTACTCTAATGGTTGTTTCTTTTGCTGTACAGAAGTTCTGGAGTTTAATTAGGTCCCATTTGTCTATTTGAGCTTTTGTTGCCAATGCTTTTGATGTTTTAGTCATGAAGTCCTTGCCTATACCTATGTCCTAAATGGTTTTGCTAGGTTTTCTTCTTGGGTTTTTATGGTGTTAGGTCTTATATTTAAGTCTTTAATCCATCTGGAGTTAATTTTAGTGAAAGGTATCAGGAAGAGGGTTGTTTCTGCTTTCTGCACATTGCTAGCCAGTTTTCCCAAAACCATTTATTAAACAGAGACTCTTTTCCCCATTGCTTGTCTTTGTCAGGTTTGTCAAAATCAGATGGTTGTAGATGTGTGGTATTGCCTCCAAGGCCTCTGTTCTGTTCCATTGGTCTATAGCTCTGTTTTGGCACCAGTACCATGCTGTTTTGATTACTGTGTCATTGTAGTATCATTTGAAGTCAGGTAGTGTGATGCCTCCAGTTTTGTTCTTTTTGCTTAGGATTGTCTTGGGTATGCGAGCTCTCCTTTGGTTCCATATGAAAGTTAAGGTGTTTTTTTCCAGTTCTGTGAAGAAGGTCACTGGTAGATTGATGGGGATAGCTTTGATTCTGTAAATTACTTTGGGCAGTATGGCCATTTTCACAATATTGATTCTTCCTAACCATGAGCATGCAGTGTTTCTCCATTTGTTTGTGTCTTCTCTTATTTCCTTGAGCAGTGGTTTATAGTTCTCCTTGAAGAGATCCTTTACATCCTTTGTTAGTTGTATTCCTAGGTATTTTGTTCTCTGTAGCAATTGTGAATAGGAGTTTGCTCATGATTTGGCTATATGTTAGTCTGTTATTGGCGTATAGAAATGCTTGTGATTTCAGCACATCAATTTTGTATCCTGAGACTTTGCTGAAGTTGCTTATCAGGTTAAGGAGGTTTTGGGTCTTAGATGATAGGGTCTTCTAAATATACAATCATGTATAAAGACAATTTGACTTCCTCTTTTCCTAACTGAATACATTTTTTTTTCTTGCCTAATTTCTCTGGCTAGAACTTCCAATACTGTATTGAATAGGAGTGGTGAGAGAGGGCATCCTTGTCTAGTGCCAGATTTCAAAGGGAGTGCTTCCAGTTTTGGCCCATTCAATATGATATTGGCTGTAGATTTGTCATAAATAGCTTTTATTATTTTGAGATATGTTCCTTCAATAACTAGTTTATTGAAAGTTTTTAGCATAAAGGGATGTTGAATTTTGTTGAAGGGTTTATCAGCATCTATTGAGATAATCATGTGGTTTTTGTCTTTGGTTCTGTTTATGTGGTAGATTACCTTTATAGACTTGCATATGTTGAACCAGCCTTGCGTCCTTGGAATGAAGCCTACTTGATTGTGATGGATAAGCTTTTTGATGTGCTGTTGTAATTGGTTTGCCAGTATTTTATTGAAGATTTTTGCATGTTTGTTCATCATGGGTATTGGCCTGAAGTTTTCTTTTTTTGTTGAGTCTCTGCTGGGTTTTGGTATCAGGATGATATTGGGCTCATAAAATGATTTGGGAAGGATTCTCTTTTTTTGTATTGTTTGAAATAGTTTCAGACGGAATGGTACCAGCTCCTCTTTGCACATCTGATAGAATTCAGTTATGAACCCATCTGGACCTGGACTTTTTCTGGTTGGTAGGCTATTGTTGCCTCAACTTCAGCCCTTGTTATTGATCTGTTCAAGGTTTCAGCTTCTTCCTGGTTTATGCTTGGGATGGTTCAAGTGTCCAGGAGTTTATCCATTTCTTCCAGGTTTACTGGTTTATGTGCATAGAGTTGTTTGTAGTAATCTCTGATTGTAGTTTGTATTTCTGTGGAACCAGTGGTGATATCTCCTTTATCGTTTTTTATTGCATCTATTTGATTCTTCTCCCTTTTCTTTTTTATTAATCTGGCTAGTAGTAATCTGTCTATTTTGTTGATCTTTTCAAAAAACCAGTTCCTGGATTTACTGATTTTTTGAAGGATTTTTTTATGTCTCTATCTCCTTCAGTTCCGCTCTGACCTTAGTTATTTCTTGTGTTCTGCTAGCTTTTCAGTTTTTTTGATCTTGCTCCTCTAGCCCTTTCAATTTTGATGATAGGGTGTTGATTTTAGATCTTTCTTTGCTTCTCATATGGGCATTTATTGCTATAAATTTCCCCCTAGACACTGCTTTAAATGTGTCCCAGAGATCCTGGTTCATTGTGTCTTCATGCTCGTTGGTTTCAAAGAACGTCTTTATTTCTGCCTTCATTTCATTGTTTATCCAGTCAACATTCGGAAGCCAGTTGTTCAGTTTCCATGAAATTGTGTGGTTCTTAATTCTGAGTTTTAATTTGATTTCATTGTGGTCTAAGAGACTGTTTGTTGTGATTTCCATTCTTTTGCATTTACTGAGGAGTGATTTACTTTCAATTATGTGGTCAATTTTAGAGTAGGTGCCATGCGGTGCTGAGAAGAATGTATATTCTGTGGATTTGGGGTGGATATTTCTGTAGATGTCTATTAGGTCCAGTTGGTCAAGATCTGAGTTCAAGTCCTGGATATCCTTGTTAATTTTCCGTCTCATTGATCTGTCTAATATTGACAGTGGAGTGTTAAAGTCTCCCACTATTATTGTGTGGGAGTCTAAGTCTCTTTGTAGGTCATTAAGGACTTGCTTTATGTACCTGGGTGCTCCTGTATTGGGTGCATATATATTTAGGATCATTAGTTGTTCTTGATGCATTGATCCTTTTACCATTACATAATGCCCTTCTTTGTTTCCTTTGATCTTTGTTGGTTTAAAGTCCTTATCATCAGAGACTAGGATTGCAACTCCTGCTTTTTTTTGCTCCCCGTTTGCTTGATAAATCTTCCTCCATTCCTTTATTTTTAGCCTATTTGTGTCCTTGCATGTGAAATGCGTTTCCAGAATACAGCACACTGATGGGTTTTGACTTTTTATCCAATTTGCCAGTCTGTGTCTTGATTGGGGCATTTAGTCCATTTATACTTAAGGTTAATATTGTTATGTGTGAATTTGATCCTGTAATTTTGATGCTAGCTGGATGTTTTGCCCATTAGTTGACAAATTTTCTCCATTGTGTCAATGGTCTTTACCATTCGTTGTGTTTTGGAATCGTTAGTACTGGTTGTTCCTTTCCTTGTTTAGTGCTTCTTTCAGGAGCTCTTGTAAGGCAGGCCTGGTGGTGACAAAATCTCTCAGCAATTGCTTGTCCATAAAGGATTTTCTTTCTCCTTCATTTATGAAGCTTAGTTTGGCTGGATATGAAATTCTATGTTGAAAGTTCTTTTCTTTAAGGGTGTTGAAAATTGGTCCTCCACTCTCTTCTGGCTTGTAGGGTTTCTGCTGAGAGATCCACTGTGAGTCTGATAGGCTTCCACTTGTGGGTAATCCAACCTTTCTCTCTTGCTGCCCTTGGCATTTTTTCCTTCATTTCAACCCTGGTGAATCTGATGCTTATGTGCCTTGGGGTTGCTCTTCTTGAGGAATATCTTTGTGGTGTTCTCTGTATTTCCTGGACTTGAATGTTGGCCTGCCTTGCTAGGTTGGGGAAGTTCTCCTGGATGATATCCTGAAGAGTGTTTTCCAGCTTTGGGTTCATTCTCTCCATCACATTCAGGTACACCTATCAAATGTAGATTAGGTCTTTTCACATAATCCCATATTTCTTGGAGGCTTTGTTTATTTCTTTTCACTCCTTTTTCTCTACTCTTGCCTTCTAATTTTATTTCATTGAGTTGATCTTCAGTCTCTGATATCCTTTCTTCTGCTTGGTCGATTCGGCTATTGAAACTTGTGTATGCTTCATGAAATTCTTGTGCTGTGTCTTTCAGCTCCATCAAGTCATTTATATTCTTCTCTAAGCTGTTTATTCCAGTTAGCATCTCATCTAACCTTTTTTCTAGGTTCTTAGTTTCTTTGCATTGGGTTAGCACATGTTCTTTTAGTCCCGAGAAGTTTGTTATTACCCACCTTCTAAAGCCTGTTTCTGTCAATTCCTGAGACTCATTCCCCATCCAGCTTTGTTCCCTTGTTGGTGAGGAGTTGTCATCCCTTGGTGGAGGACAGGCTTTCTGGTTTTTGGTGTTTTAATCCTTTTTGTGCCGATTTCTTCCCATCTTAGTGGCTTTATCTACCCATGGTCTCTGTAGTTTGTGACTTTTGGATGAGGTCTCTGAGTGGACATCCTTTTTGTTGATGTTGAAGCTATTTCTTTCTGCTTCTTAGTTTTCCTTCTAACAGTAAGGCCCCTCTGCTGTAGACCCCACTTTCTTGGGGATCACCTGTGGGGTCTGCAGCACAGCAAGGTTGCCACCAGTTTTTTCCTCTGCTATCCTCATCCCAGAAGGGTACCTACCAGATGTCGGCCTGAGCTTTCCTTTATGAGGTGTCTCTTTGGGTATACAGGGATTAGGGAGTTGCTTGAGGAGACAGTCTGTCCCTTATAGGAGATCAAGTGCTGTGCTGGGAGCTCCGTTGTTCTGTGCTGAGATGCTGGGCAGGTACCTTTAAGTCTGCTGCAGCTGAACTCATAACTACTTCTTGTCCCAGGTGCTCTGTTCTAGGAAGATTGGCTTTATTTATAAGTTCCTGTTGTGCTGCTGCCTTTTTTCACAGATGCCCTGCCCTGCACAGAGTAGTCTAGTCACAGTCTGTCAGCAGAGGTGTTGCTGAGCTGCCGCAGGCTCTGCCCAGCTGCTGTGTGAATTGCCTTGGTAGTGGTAGCCTTTTGGTAGTGGGGGATACCCTTCCACCCACTGAGCTGGACTATCCTGGGTCCAGCTGCACTTGCTGCAAAACTCTCAATCCTGAGCATTTCAGATTGCTTGTTTTGTGGGGGTGGTATCCACCAAGCCAGATCACCTGGTTCCCTGTCTCAGCCCCCTCCCTTTCAGTTAAATGGGTGGCTCTGTCTCCCAGGTGTTCCAGGTGCCAGTCCAAATGGCCTCCCAGACTTGTGTGCATTTCTGTGTGCTGAGCAGGCACTGGCTGAAACTGCTGCACTGAAAACTCATGGCGCTTTCTGGCCTGGGAATCTTCTGGTCTGCAGGCAGTGAAAACTTGTTTGGAAATGCGGTGAGCACTCACCCTCTGTGCTGTTCCATCTGGGAACTGTGCTCCAGAGCTATTCCTATTCAGCCATCTTGGATCTCAAAATCGACCCAACAGGTTCTTACAGGTGAGTGGAAGGGAGGTTCTCAATGGGTCACATTACAGGGAGTTTTGGTGCATGTAAATGTTCCTTGACCTCCTGCATGCTATATGACCGTTCACTGTGGGAAGAGTTTAATCAAAGTGATTTTATGGATTTTTATTTATTGGTAAGAGTGCTTTAAAAAGAGAAAAAATGATGAGCTGAATAAGATATCTACATCTTTAATAGTATGATTTTCTCTCCTCAGAGTCTTGGGAGGGAAAGTAAGCTCTTTGTATGCAAGTTTTTATTTTTTTTCCAAACAATAAAATAACAGAAAGCACAAAAGAAATACTATTGAACTGCCTATACTGTCATCTAGAGAGAAAGAAGATGTAAACGATGAAGGAAAGCCTTATTAATTATTGCACCACCTTCACCTGGGTCATCTATGTGACCAGAATTCTCAAGGACAAACCCTAGCAATGAATACTGTGTGCAAATGTTGGCAAACATAGAAAATGGAAAGAGAGAGGAGGAAATTATACAAAAGAGAGTATTAGCAGGGATTATTTTTGGGTGGTGAGAGTGTAGATATTTTCTTTTCTTTTTGCCTATTTTACATTACATTTTCTATGTATTACATTGATGGTAAATTACTTGTGTAAATGTAAAAGGTTAAATTTTGTCAATAAAGATATTTAAATAAAATAAAATAGTCTGTTCCTGCCCTCAAATATTTTTATACATATTTCTTTTTGCCTCATAGGCCAGGAAGTTAAAAAAGAAAAAAAAAAACAAACAAAAACTGAAGCCTCCAGAGCAAGGAAGACATAAAATTAAATATTTGAAAAACATAAATGAAATTATTGTGGCTTTTCACTGTGGTGACATGTGCTGTGTCATTTTAGGATTACTTTAACATGTGTTGGTGAAAAATAAATTGGTATAATTATGTTTAAAGTATTCCAATGTCTGTTGGTTACTCAGCAGCCTTCACATCTACATAATCTTAGCAGGGAGAACTAATCTTTTGGTATAAGCTACATGAAATAATTCCTCCTCCTTGACTCACACACACCTAGGAATTTCCACCTGAAGCATAGATTAGATGATTTTTTTCCTTGTTATATAATGTCTTACTTCTGTCATTGCTTGTAGGGCCCCAATAAAGAGAAAATCTTATTAATACTGACCTGATGGAAGAAAAATGTTAACAAGTAGAAATAGTTCTTCATAGTCACTAGGTTTGAATGTATTGGAAGAGCCACAGTATGTTAAGTGTTGGCAAAATTGTATTACAAGGCCAATCAATTTCTATGGAGTTTCATTAGTGAATAATTAGTAGAAGTAGTGCTGACTGTTCTTGAATACCATGGTTATATAAGAAAATAAAGAAATAGATCATGGGAGGCAGATGGGTCAGTTAATTTATTTCTCAATTAAGGCTGACACTTGGAGTAGAGAAATCTGTATGCAATTTACTTTTTATGGTTTATTTTAATAAATGCATATGCTATCTCATTAGGGCAGCAGTTTTATAACAATAGCAAAATGATAATCACACTCACTTGCAACCTGTATGCCCCAAATGAACCCAATAAGAAGATTTATTAAATCCAAAGAAGCTGAAGATCAGGCCTTGTGGGGTGGGGTATGAAGGGTACATGAAGTGGTCACAGCAAAGAGCAACGTATTGCCTTGTAATCATGGGTTAACAATGATGGCAAAGGTTCTGGTTTGTTTGTTTACTTCCTGAATCTTTCTAATAATAAAGCTATTCAGAAATGTGTGGCTGTTGCCCAGCAACAAGTGTGTACAGCAAACTAACCACCATCCAGATTGCAGATGGATAATAAAGTATGTTGCCCCCAACTTGAGACACTCTTTGCATCTCACAGTGCTATAGAGGCTGAGGGGGAGATTCTAGTGAACCTCTGGTGCTGTAATTGCAGATTTAAAAGCTCCAGTCTTTATATTAGAGAAGAATGGTCTTTATTTTCAACTGAACAGCTGCTCTGTTATATATCAGCATCCTCATTAGTGAAGACAGTGATGGATACAGATCTGATCAATCACGGAATCAATCAGCATGTGTTTATTAGATACCAACTATTTTCCCCAGCTGTGAGTTAGAAACTCTACTTCTGTTTCTCATGTTGATGGAAATTCATGGAGATATCAGTACTATGTGGAAAACACACTAGACCTTATTTGAACATTAAATTTATTCTTGAATCACAAAGGGCTGCTCTGCCCATTATTAATTGCCTAGGCTATGATATATTTTAGTCTCTTTACTGGGGATCTCTTTTATACAACAATTGTGGCTTGAAAAGGCCAGAGAAGTCTGAAGTTTATAAGTACTGTGTGCTAATTAATTGTACCACTGGAGCCACTGAAGTCTGAATTTTAGTCACCATTAAGAGCTTGAACTCGAATCAGACAGACATAGATTGAAATCCCAGCTTGTCAGCTGTATGACACAGGCAGAGAGTCCAGAAGAAAGAGGATGCTCTTTCTGAACAAAATAGAAAAGAAAGAAATGTCATTGGCCACATCTAACAAGATATAAATTTAACATTTGTGCTTTCTGTATTTTGTTTTGAAAGTGTTTCAAAGAAGAACTCAAGAAAAAAAATTCATTTTAGTCAAATGATCGGTTTTTGGAGGTAGGGTTTAAAATTGCTTTGCAGCTGGGCATGGTGGCTCATGCCTATAATCCCAGCACTTTGGGAGGCTGAGGTGGGCAGATTACCTGAGGTCAGGAGTTCGAGATCAACCTGGCCAACATGATAAAACCCAGTCTCAACTGAAAAAATAAAAATTTGCCGGGCGTGGTGATGTGTGCCTGTAATCTCAGCTACACAGGAGTCTGAGGCAGGCGAATCACTGGAACCCAGGAGATGTAGGTTCCAGTGAGCCAAGGTTGAGCCACTGCACTCCAGCCTGGGCAACAGAGTGAGACTGTGTCTCAAAATAATAATAATAATAACAAAATAAAAAATAAAATTGCTTTGCTTGCAAGTGGGTAACCATATGTGAGAGCAATGCTGTTCAAAAGGTTCAGCTTATGCACTGGGTCAGTTTCCATGTGACTTGTCTTTGTGAAAACTGTCATTTATTGAACACTTAATGCATTTTCCCCTTTCAGACCCATAGAATGAGAAACATTAGCTTGATTATATTAATAAGAAGGGAGACTTCAGCCATTTATTTAAGGATACTTAGCTAATAAGTGAATAATTGAAAATTGAACCCAGACCTGGCTGACTCCAAAATTTCAGGTTTAGATATTTGAATGACCTAATAATTGGATTGCCATGGTTTGAATATCACTTTCCACTTCTTTGTGTCTGCTCCCGGAAATCTCTGCTTCGTGCTCCCCCCACTGTGCATGACCTCTTTTCACACTTGTTTCTCAGTGTTTGAAAAATGCAGCCAATTACAGCAGTGTGTGGCCATTTACTACAAATGGTGCTGGTGGCTCTTTGAATAGAAGAGAGTTGCTCCCATTGATTTATGTGACTCTGAAGTTGTGATTCATCTCGGGCTAATGAGACAGAGAAGACCAGGTCTCTGCTGCTGTGTGAGCAGGCAATAGCACAACTGGAGACATGCTGTGCCTCCACCATGGTGAATTCTGCCCTTCCTTCAATCAGAAAGAAGGAAGTGTGGCATTATCACAGGGATTGTGAGATAGCTGCTAACCTTCTCTCAGCAGTGCTGGTGTTAAAACTTGGGAACTTGGTATTATTCTAACAGTAGGCACTAGGATTCCATTTAGGGAGAGAAATACTATGTGGAAAATCAAGTGTTTGATGCAGTGGGTGGGACCCAAGGACTGCAGAGAAAGGCACGAGTGCCTCTGCAGGGACATGGAGAGAAATCAGTGGCTCTAGGAGGGAGAAGGCTAACAAGAGAAGAAATGGGGGGAGATGAGCTGGAGAGTGGATTTGGGGCTGGGTCTTGAATGATGAGATTGCAAAAAAGTTATTTGGAGAGGGGAACATGGCCATTTTGTTGGCTCGGTGGTGTGTGAAGTGACACCTACTCTATAAAGTTACACGTGTTTCCTGTGAGTTTGGAGTGTGGGTGGGAAGTTGATGAGAAATCAGTGAAGGGACTGGATTTGAAGTCTAGGACAATGTGGAGAATAATAGAGACCTTGAATGAGGCATCTGGAGCCCAAAAGGCAGGGGAGGCCACAAGAGCAATGACTGCCTATTTATTCTCAGAAATACTGAGGAGGGCTGTGGACTCTCACAAGCCGTGGAGTTACGTGCATGTGTGGTGTGTTGAGGACAGTATGCTCTGTCACAAGCCATTTTGCTAAGATCTTGAAAGCTGAGGTGCCAGTTCACATCTTGTTTGCACTTTTTTCTTTCATATACCCACAATTGAGTAGTGGAAGCCTAATAATTCATATGATTAAAAGCATGGGCTTTCCAGAAAGAGAGGACACATTATGAAAATGAGAAGGAATGTTAGTTTGCTTACAAGGACCACCTAGGAAACTTAGTCCCACCAATAACCACCTCTGGCTGTGTGCTGTGGTTTGGATATTTGTCCCCTCAAGTTTCATTTTGAAATGTAATCCATAATGTTGGAGGCAGGGCCTGTTAGAAGGTGATTGGGTCATGTGGGCGGATCTCTCATGGCTTGGTGCTATCCTCGTGATAGTGAGTTCATGTAAGACCTGGTTGTTTAAAATTGTATGGCACCTCCCTATAACTCTTTCTCTCTCTTGCTCCTGCTCCCACTATGTGAGAGCCCTGCTTTGCCTTCATCTTCTGCCATGATTGGAAGCTTCCTAAAGCCCCTCAGAAGCCAAGCAGATGCTAGTGCCATGTTTCCAGTACAGCATGCAGAACAGTGAGTGAATTAAACCTCTTTTCTTCATTAACCTAGCCTCAGATCTTTCTTTATAGCAATGCATGAATGACCTGATACACTATGTCATGCACAGATGATGTCTGTCTCCTGCCAAGTGATGTTCAGGGAGAACTGTCACTCAACTTCCAGATTCTCGGAAGGATGGCTCACACATGCTCTGGGCTCTGAGCTCACCATGGAGATGAGTTGGTTAATCCATCCCTGCCTTGATTCTTGCTCAGAATAGGCACACTGCTCCCCTAGAACAGACACCAAAGCAGGACTGATGAGAGGTGGTTGGCAGGACTGTAATGGGTTGCAAGGGTTCCTTTGAAGATCCTAGTAAGTGAAAAAAAGCTAGGGGTATGTAATCCAGGGTTGTTCCAGAAGGAAATAAGTTCCTTTGACCTTCCCATACTATTCGGCCTGGCATATAGCTACAAATTTCAATTTACAGGATCATTATTTCTCTGCCTCAGGGGAGACTTCCAAGAAAAAAGAAGGCAACAAGGATGTGGGAGCATGACAAGATTAGGAAAGTGAAATTTTCACAGAAATACCCAGTAGGCCTCCCTTATTTCACTGGTCAACCCTGTGTCACATGACGTATTTGCAGCAAAAGATATTGGGAAATGTAGTTTTCCATTGGGTGTCTGTTCTACACAGTTTCTCTGAACACAGGAATGAGGTGATTATATGCAAGGTTTTGGGAATTAAGGAATTGAGGATTAGAAGAATTTTATGAGCAGGAGTGCTCAGAGAAGGGATAACCTTTATCTTGGATGGCTGATCACTTGAGACCATGCTTGTTGTCTGGCTTTCAGCAGTGTGTTGTTCACTGGAGGGAACTGTCACTAATCTATTAGTATAGGCTTGAAACTGATCTGGGGATAACTATAGTCAGAGAATAACCAGTGTTTTCCTGTAGGATAGGATCCTTTTATTTGTTCTGCCTGTAAAGAAAACAGAGTCCTCTTAGTAGGAAAGAAAGAAAAAATAGATATTATGTTGGCAGCTGGCTATGTCTGACACATCTGCTGTGGCTTCGTGCTGATGATACCCTGCTTTAAAGAAAATCAAATCTATGAAACAAAAAGTACATTCATTTATATGCATTTACCTATTTATTCACTTACTAAAACTTGATTAAAAACTTACTAGTACTGGCAATTCAAAGATAAGTCATGTCTTGTCTGTGAGTCACTCATTCTCAGTGGAAAGAAATGGAAAATGAACATCTGTAGCAATGAGATAGATGCTATGAGAGAGAGAAACAGAGGACACAACCAGAGAGTATGAGAGAAGGGCTGTTACCTCTCCTAGAGGGCTCAGGGATGGCTTGTTAGAGAAGAGGATTTGTGATATAGCAGTTAGATGATGACTGTTGTACAGATCATTTCATATGCTTTTGTTGGTTAAAGAGTAGTTGTGTCACTTATCGACTGCCCTACCTGGGAGTAAATAGGTGCCAAACTGATAGGAGTGATGTAAGAATCATGTGAGCTAAAATATGACATAGAATAGGACTCAATAAAAGTTGATTGAAGGAACACCTGCATACAGAGACTCTTTGCTTTACAGGTGAGAATATTGAGGCTCAAGAGGTGCAAAACTTGCCAGAGGCCCCACATTCAGTAAATAACAGGCTGCAGCTTTAATCCCAAGGCCCACATGCTTTATTCATACTTTGCCTCAAGCTTTGAGTTAAAAAAATTCAAGTAGAATTATGCAGATTCTGTGAAGAAGGACACAAATCTACCTGAAAATTCATCAGCTAGATGGAATGCAGCATGTACCACTCTTCACCTCCCACTGAAATGACTTAGCAGCATAATTTCTTATTTCCAATAGACATTGACTGAGCACCTACCACAAAGAAGGTACTATTTTAAGCAATGTGAAAGGCATCAAAATGAGTTATACACAGATCTATCACTTGATATGCAAATTTTTATTCTTCGCCTTTAGGATTTTGGAGCAAGGCCCAACCATCTTCTGCAGATAACTACTCTCCTTCTGAGAGATAGCTCTTGGCCTGTTACTGGGCTTTGGTGGAAACTGAATGTTTGACTCTGGGTCATCAAGTCACCATGCGACCTGAATTGCCTATTATGAACTGGGTACTTTCTGACCTATTAGCCATAAAGTGAGCATGCTCAGCAGCATTCCATCATCAAATGGAAGTGGTATATATGTGATCAGGCTTGAGCAGGTCCTGATGGCACAAGTAAGTTACATGAGGAAGTGGCTCAAATGCCCATGGTCTCCACTCCTGCTGCCCTGCCTTCTCTTCCCCAGCCTGCACTGATGGCCTCATGGGAAGTCTCCTATGATCAGTTGACAGAGGAAGTGAAGACTAAGGTCTAGTTCGCAGATGGTTCTGCACACTATGCAGGCATCACCAGAAAGTGGGGTGCTGGGGCACTTCAGCCCCTTTCTAGGACATACCTGAAGGACAGAGGTGAAGGGAATCTTCCCAGTGGGCAGAACTTCAAGCAGTGCACCTGGTTGTGCACTTTGCCTGGAAGAAGTCATGACCAGATGTACGATTATATACTGATTTGTGAGCTGTAGCCAATGATTTTCCTGGATGATCAGGGACTTGGAAAAAGCGTGATTGAAAAATTGGTGACAAAGAAATTTGGGGAAAAGCTATATGGATGGACCTCTCTGAGTTGTCAAAAACTGTGAAGATATTTGTATCCCATGTGAGTGCTTACCAACAGGTGACCTCAGCAGAGGAGTTTAAAAATCAAGTGGATATGTTGACCAGTTCTGTGGACACCACCCAGCCTCTTCCTTCAGCCACCCCTGTCATTGCACAATAGGCCCATGAACAAAGTGGCCATGGTGGCAGGGATGGAGGTTATGCATGGGCTCAGCAACATGGACTTCCACTCACCAAGGCTGACCTGGCTACAGCCACTGCTGAATGCCCAATTTGCCAGCAGCAGAAACCAACTCTGAGCCCTCAATATGGCACCATTCCTCAGGATGATCAGCCAGCTACCTGGTGGCAAGTGGATTATATTAAACCTCTTTTATTATGGAAAGGGCAGAGGTTTGTCCTCACTGGAATAGACATTTACTCCAGACCTATCCTGTATGCAATGCTTCTGCCAAGACTACCATCTGTGGACCCACGGAATGCCTTATCCACCATTATGGTATTCCACACAGCATTGCCTCTGACCAAGGCACTCACTTTATGGCTAAAGAAGTGCAGCAGTGGGCTCATGCTCAATGGAATTCACTGGTCTTACCACGTTCACCATCATCCTGAAGGAGCTGGATTGATATAATGGTGGAATGCCCTTTTGAAGTCACAATTACAATGTCAACTAGGTGACAGTACTTTGAAGGACGAGGGTAAATTTCTTCAGAAGGCTGTGTATGCTCTGAATCAGAGTCCAATATATGGTACTGTTTCTCTCATAGCCAGGATTCTCAGGTCCAGGAATCAAGGGATGGAAGTGGAAGTGGTACCATTCACCATCACCCCTAGTGGTCCACTAGCAAAATTTTTGCTTCCTGTTCCCGTGACATTATGTTCTGCTGGCCTAGAGGTCTTAGTCCAGAGGGTGGAATGCTGCCACAGGAGACACAACAATGATACCACTAAACTGGAAGTTAAGGTTGCTGCCTTGACACTTTAGGCTCCTCTTATCTTTAAGTTAACAGGCTAAGAAGGGAGTTACAGTATTGGCTGGGGTGATTGAACTGGACTATCAAGGTGAAATCAGTCTACTACTCCATAATGGTGGTAAGGAAGAGTATGCATAGAATACAGCGGATGCTTTAGGGTGCCTCTAATACCAAGTCCTGTGATTAAGGTCAATGGGAAACTACAACAGCCCAATTCAGGCTAGACTATAAATGGTCCAGACTCCTCAGAAATGAAGATTTGGGGCACTCCACCAGGAAAAAAAAAAATCACAACTTGCTGAGGTGCTTGCTGAAGGGAAAGGGAAAACAGAACGGGTAGTAGAAGATACCAGCTACGACCACGTGACCAGCTGTAGAAACAAGGACTGTAACTGTCATGAGTATTTCCTTCTTCTTTGGTTAAAAACATGTTTATTCATGTATACCTTTGTACTAAGAAAATATCTTCATTTTATTTCCTTTTCCTTTATCATGCGACGTAAGATTTATTGACTTTATATCAGAATTTAAGTATTGTTAACTTTATGTAATAGTATTTGGGTTAAGGATTGATGCATTTCTGGTTATAGGAAGGATACTTGCATTATGTTAGGAATAATTTTGACCTTCTTATTGTCTTTATTTGATTATGCATGATTTCAGGAGATGTGTATTGGTTCAAGTTCACAAGGGGTGGACTTGTGATGGTTAATGCTGAGTGTCAACTTGACTGGATTCAAGGATGTAAAGTATTAATCCTGAGTGTCTCTGTAAGAGTGTTGCCAGAGGATATTAACATTTGAGTCAGTGGGCTGGGGAAGGCAGACCTACCCTTAATCTGGTGGGCACCATCTCATCAGCTGCCAATAAATATAAAGAAGGCAGAAAAATGTAAAAAGGCAAGACTGGCCTAGACTCCCAGCCTGTATCTTTCTCTTATGCTGGATGCTTCCTGTCCTCAAACATTGAACTCCAAGTTGTTCAGTTTTGAGACTTGAACTGACTCTCCTTGCTCCTTAAGCTTGCAGACAGCCTATTGTGGGACCTTGTGATCATGTAAGTATGGACCTTGTAAGTTAATACTTAATAAACTCATATATATATTTTTTTCCTAAAATATCTCTCATATATATGAGATGTATACTGAGGATTTATATAATATTTATGACATACACATGAGATATTATATATATATATAAGTTCTGTCCCTAATAGAGCCTCGTTTTAGTAATTTGCATGCACAGAGGGTAACTGCTATTGTAACTTCTAGCTATATAGGTCTATTTGGCCTGTTCCTGAATTTCATATGATTGAAATCATACAACATCTATTATTTTATGGCTGTTTTTTTTCACTTGACTTTGGGCTTAAGAGATTATTCCATGTAGTTACATACAGTGTGGTTCTTTCATTCTCATTGACATACAACATTCTAATACATACTTTTCAATTGCTTCTAGTTTAGGCAACTATGAATACTCTGAATATTCTCCGTGTATGCTCTAAAAATTTCTGTTTATGTCTTTTGTGAATATATTGTACATTTCTATTGGGTACAGATGTCAGCATGAAATTTCTGGATGTTGGTGTACACATATATTGAGCTTTGTACTTGCAAGTAGTTTTCTAACATGGTTGTAATAATTTATGCTCTTATTCACAGCATATAATAGTTTTCATTGTTACAATTACTTGCCGACTCTTAATTTCTGAGTTGTTTTTACAAATTTTAGATATTCTAATGAGCATATAGTAATATTTTATTAAGGTTGAAATTTTAATTTGCAATTCCCAGATGAATAATGATATTTATTCACCATTTGGACATCTTGTGAATGTCTATACTAGTCTTTTACTTTTATAAAAACTATCTGGGTATAATCTTATCTATTTGTGGGTTTTTTAAAAATCCTTCACATATGCTACGTATGATTACTTTGTTAGATACATGTATTGCAAATATACTCTACTATTTTGTAGTTTGCCTTTTTACTACATTTATGGTTTATTTTGATTAATAATACTTTTTAATTTTGAGGCTTTAGAACATACTTTTTTCATTTTTTCTTTTGTGTTAGTGCATCTTATATCCTTTTTGAGTTATCTTTGCTTAATTAAAAATCAAAAGTCTGGTTGGAATTAGTGTCTGTGTAAGCTGTGAGAAGGGATAAAATTCATTATTTTCCAAATGGGTAACCAGTTGACCTAGCACCATGTATTGACAAGACTATTTTTTCCCTATGGCACCGCACCGTCATCTCCCTCATAAATCAGGGGAAAACATATGTATGAATCAGTTTCTGTGCTCCATTATGTTCCTTTGGCCTATTTTTGTGATATATTGGAAGTCCATGTTAAAGCTGATGGAGACAGCACTTGACTTAGTATAAAGAATTACTTTCTAATCATTAGATGTGGCCACAAATGGGACAGGAAGATTTGAATAGTAGTAAGCTCCTCGTCTCTAGGAATATTCAATCAAGGATCACAGCAATCATCAAAGAGAATGATTTCTTTGGTGGCCAGGAGAAAAGGACATATAGCTTGTAAGGTTGTCTCTGAAGCATCTAGCAGACAACATCTGCTCCCTGGAGTGGTGGACCTGGGGGTACAAGGCAAACATTTGAAATGTAATAGAAAGGGCCATAGATAAACCTTGTTAGTATTATTTAAAGGAATATTCTTTACCATGTTTGTTTGAACTATCTTCACTCTTAGTCTGAATTGGCACCAGTAAAGATTTCAACTGGGTTTCCTTCCTGAAATGCCTTTTCCTGGGCAACCCAAAAAATTAAGCTGCCTGGGGACAAGTATGATCAAAACTAACTATTTTCTATCTTACAATATTTTCAAATATGTTATAGACCTTTTAAACCCTCGAGCAGAGCAATAAACTGGAAGAGATAATTTGATCCAGTACTAAACTAGAACTCATTTATTTCGGGAGAGAGTTCCATGATCATAAACTTTGTATTTCTCATTTTCTCATTAGAATTTTTAAAAATAAAGAAGCTTCTATCTACTTCTTACTTTCAAGATCTGCTTTCCAGAGAAAATGAATTTTTTAATTTCCTAGGCTGTTTTGTTATGTACCAATTTCTAAATTACATGCTTACAATTCCATGCTTGACTATCTTAGTATATCAGGTGTAGACTTATCTGTTAATACATGAAGATTTTGCACTTTTTTTCAATATTATTATCCCAATATTGCTATATAAAAAACTTAGTTAAATAGGCCCATTTAATGACTATGTACACATTGCTCACTTATAAAAAATTTAATTTGGGTTTTCAATATTTCAAGGAATGTTCAAATTCTTTGTATTGATTCAACTATGTTTACTCAAAAGTAGTTGTATGCTTTCAAAGTTTTTTTTTTTTTTTAATTCTTTCTTTTGTGAAAGGGAAATATCTTGGGCCTCTTCAAGCTGGGAACTGCTGAGGGCAGGTCTGCCTCCTATTCAAGTCATCCCTTTTGCTTACACAGAGAGATGCATATTATGATTTCCTTCTTTGGAAAGACTTACCAAAAACTCAAAAGAATGCAAGCATCTGTTTCTTACCTACCTGTAACCCGAAAGCCCCAATGTGTGGGTGCTAGCTTTGAGCTATCTCTGCCTTTCTGGATGGAACTAATGTACTTCTTACATATTGACTGATGTCTTATGTCTCCCTAAAATGTGTAAAACCAAGCTGTGCCCTGACCACCTTGGGCACCTGAAGTTAGAACTTTCTGAGGCTGTGGCATGGGCACATCCTCATGTTATATGCAAATTTTTGATGCTGCATAAGAAGTAGCACTTGAATATAAATTTCCTTAGCAAAGCAATTTACTTCTGTAGAAGAGTGCATCTCACAGATGGAGCAATGGCAAGCACACACCTGAACAGGGGAGGGAAAGGGGTTCTTATTCCTGATGCAGGCAGCCCCTCTTGTTGTGTCGTTCCCCTATTGGCTAGGGTTAGACTGCACAGTCTAAGCTAATTCTGACTGGCTATTTTAAAGGGAGCAGGGGGATGAGCCAGAGTGGTGGGGTGGGTAGTTTGGTGGGAAGTATGGGACAGGTCAGAGCAGGTGACCAGGGGTGACTCATGTCAAAACAGGTGACCAGGGCAGGTGAATGGAGTAGGTGATTGGATCAGGTGACCAGGATGAGTCAGGATGGAGCAGGGAACCAGAAGAATGGATGTAAGCTATTGATTAGAACTGATGGAAAAGGTTGTTTACTGAAACTACAAGGAAGTTAAACTTTAAAATGGAGAATTAAAGAATAAGAGAGCTGAACACACATACTAATTCTTTGAAGAGAAACTTGGAGTTCACTCTATTTAACACTCAACTTTGGCACAATAAACTTTCCGAATTAACTGAGACCTCTCTCTGATTTTTGGGGTTCACACTTTCTTTTGGAAAACCAAGCCTCAGTTAGGGCATGTAGTTATACATTATTGACATTGTCCTTTTCCTGGAAGTGAAAGGAAATTAGCGTTTGATCGTGGTGTGCTGCTGAAGCAACACAGGTGATATTTTCAGCTCCATATTTACAGTTTTGTTTTACTACCTTAGCTTTTGGCTTTGCCTCTGAGAGTTGCTTTTACCATTTTCATTAGATAAATAAAGACAATGACTATATACTGAGGATTTCGATTTTAAAACAACACTAAATCTGGCATATTCCATGTCTTGGAACAAAATCAAAGATTGGCTAGCCCTGTAGAGACTGGCATCACAGCCTTCTTATAGGCTAGGATAGTAATACTTGAGGGTATCCTTACGATTTTTTTTTTTTTATTTAAAAAGCTATCTTTTCCACCAAGTTGTTCTCTCAGTTACTGCTTCTGTTTTTTTCTTCAAAATTCTCATACCTTTTTTCATTTTATATCCTTATTTAGACCTATGAATCATAGCTTTTAGCAAAGGCCAAATATATATTATATTGAAAAAGGCACATCAATTTTTTTGAGACATATTCTTGCTCTGTTGCCCATGCTGGTGTGCAGTGGCATGATCTCAGCTCACTACAACCTCTGACTCATGGCTTAAAGTGATACTGCTGCCTCAGCCTCCTGAATAGCTGGGACTACAGACATCTGCCACCAAGCCCAGCTAATTTTTGTATTTTTATCAGAGATGGGGTTTCACCATATTGGCCAGGCTGGTCTCAAACTCCTGACCTCGTGATCCACCTGCCTCAGCCTCCCAAAGTGCTGAGATTACAGGTGTGAACCACTACGCCCAGCCAAAAAGGCATATTAGTATTATCCATTCCAGGAAGAAAGACCTAAGAGGGGCTTAAAGAATAGGAAATTGTCCAGGGGCCAGCTGGAGTTACAGTGTAAAGAAGAGACTGATTTTTTTTTTTCACTAGAGTAGAGAAATTTGCTGTGACTCATGGAGCATCACCATTTTTCTGTCAAGAATTATTATACTTCTACAGTGGCAGGCAGTTCAGTAAGTGCTAAATGCAATGAAAGAAAGATTTAGCAGATTAGCAAATACAGAGCTCTTACAGTATTAGGTGCTGGTATACATTAGAGCCAGTATGCAAACCCAGACCTTTTTATTCACCAAACTGGTTTCCTCTGTGCTTAGCCCTGTGGGTTTTCAAAGTTCTCCTGATCTATAATAGCTAGGAATATATGACATATGCATAATTGTGTAATGGTATAGATAAATATATCCATGAGAGTTTCTCTTACACAGAGCAATATATTGATTTAGAAGAAACATTTTGGTAAGTTCATTCATATGTGGCCAAGCAACAAAAATGTTTATTAAATCGAGAAGCATGAAAAATAAGAGACATATTTTACCCCATTTTAAAAGTTTAAGCTAAAATGATTAATGCATAATATTTATAAATATTTATGGGGTATATGTGATATTTTACATACATATTTTATATATTTTTACATACATATCTATATATTTTACATACATAGAATGTGTAATAATCAAGTAAGAGTATTTAAGGTATCTATTACCTTGAGTAATTATTATTTCTGTGTGTTAGTAACATTACAAATCCTGTCTTCTCCCTATTTTTAAATACTCAATACATTTTTGTTTAACTATAGTCATTCTACTCATGCCTGTATCAAACATTAGAACTTATTCCTTCTTGCTAACTGTATGTTTGTACTGTTGGAAACAAATTTTGGTACTGCAAAAGATATAGCAGTCGAACATAAATTTTCTCAGCAAAGCAATTTACTTCTATAGACGGGTGTATCTCACAGATGGAGCAATGGCTACAGCACACTGGACAAGGGAGGGGAAGGGGTTCTTATCCTAATGCAGCTAGTCCCTACGGTTGTGTCATTCCCCTATTGGCTAGGGTTGGACTGCACTGTCTAAGCTAATTCCGATTGGCTCTTTTGAAGAGAGCAAGGGTATGAGCCGGAGTGATGGGGTGAGCAGTTTCAGCAAGAAGGACAGTTACACAGCAGGTGACTGAAGATGCCTAAGGACAGAACAGGTGATAGAGGCTAGGAGGTAGTTGTTTACTGAAACTAGGGGCAAAGAGGTGTAAAGAATGAGGAAGCTAAACTTTAAATGGAGAACAAAGAACAGAGAAGCTGAACATACTGATACATTGGTTCTTTGAAGAGGAACTCAAAACTCATTGTACTTAACAGTTTTTCTTCCTCTTGAATTTTAAAGGAAGTTAACAGGCTAAACTTTGAGGAGAAATTTACTGTATCCTACAGTACTGATTAACCAACTTTCCTTATCCTCCTTTACTCACCACTCTTTACAACCTCTGCTATCTGAGGACTAAGCTCTGAATTTTTGTCTTGCCCAAATTCTTACCTGAGGGGTGTGGGGAGTCATGCCCAGCAAACCATGAATCCTCATCAGATGGGTTTTATTTGACCCTATATATCATGACTTACTTTTCAATCTGACTCTGGCATAACATTATGAGATAAGGAACAAATATTTAAACCCAAAATGTATCTCCTTGCCATACCTTGAAATTGCCCTGCAAAGTCTCTTGAGGGAAAAATCTACATTGTATAGAAAATCCCCTTGCCCCTTTGTTTTTATTCCTTCCTTTGAAGATCCAGTAGATAATCGACTAAGAGTTAGGCAACCTTTCAGGTCTGATAAAAACATTTTACAACCTGCTCTCTCTCTCTCTCTCTCTCTCTCTCTCTGAAACCTGCTATCTGAGAGATTTCTCTGCACAATAAAACTTGGTTTCCATGACCCTTTACCTTAACCTAAACATTCCTTTCCATTTATCCCAGGTCTTCAGATATACTCAACCAATTGTCAACCAGAAAATGTTTAAATTTACCTGTAACCTGAAAGCCCCCACTTTGAGTTGTCCTGCCTTTCTGAACCAAACCAATGTATTTCTTAAATGTATTTAAATGATGTCTCATATATATATTTAGATGTCTCTAAAATATATAAAACCAAGCTGTACCCTGACTACCTTGGACACATGTTCTCAGGACCTCCTGAGGGCTATGTCATGGGCCATAGTCACTGATATTTGGCTCAGAATAATCTCTTCAAATATTTTAGAATTTGACTATTTTCATAAACCTATTATTCTACTCTCTAACTCCATGAAATAAGCATTTTTTAGCTCCTAAATATAAGTGAGAACAATGCAATATTTGTCTTTCTGTGCCTGGTTTATTTTACTTAAATAATGACTTTCAGTTCCAACCAGGTTGCTGCAAATGGCAGATTTTATTTTTGTTTATGGCCAAATAGTACCCCATTATATGTATATACCATATTTTCTTTATCCATTTGTCCATGATGGACAATTACATTGATTCCATAACTTTGTTAGTGTGAATAGTGCTGTAATAAACAGAGGAATGCAGGTGTTCCTTTGATATTGATTTCCTTTCCTTTGGATTTAGAAAAGAAAAATAGCTCTGAGCAGTCTGAGCTATATGCAGTATGTAGACATAGGTCATGTCCCCCAAACCTGCTCCCCACATCCATGCCTGGGTATAACTGTTAAGGACATTTTGTTTTTGACTAGCTGTCTCACTCATTACCTTCATGTTTCTGGAAATTGTGATACAAAAAACAAGGTATAGCCAATCAATAGCTTATGTTATTTTAATGTAAATTCTTGGTAAACAACTCAGGAATTTCATTTTCTTTTCCTTTAAAAATAGACTTGTAACTGCTGCTAATTAGAGTTTCTGTATTAATTTAAATTCCCAATAAAAATGTATGCGTTCCCTTTTCCATGCATCCTTGTCTGTGTCGGTTATTTTTGACTTTTTAATAATAACCTTCTAACTAGTGTAAGATGATATCTCATTGTGGGTTTGATTTTCATTTCCCTGATTACTGATGTTGAGCATTTTTTTTTTTTTTTTACATATCTGTTATCTGGCCATTTGTATGTCTCTTTTTGAGAAATGTTTATTCATGTCCTTTGCCAAGTTATTAATGGGATTATTATTAGTTTTTATTTTTTGGTGTTCAGTTGTTTGAGTTCCTTGCAGATTATGACTATTAGTTCTTTGTTGCATGAATAGTTTGCAAATATTTTCTCTTTCAACAGGTTTCTTTTCACTCTGTTGATTATTTCCTTTGGTGTGCAGAAGCTGTTAAGTTTAACATAGTCCAACTGTCTGTTTTTGTTTAGTTGTCTGTGCTTTTGAGGTCTTATCCAAAAAAAAAAAAAACTTTTCCCAGATCAATGTCTTTGTAATCATCAATGGCTTCCTCTTGCCTGCTGTACAAACAAAACCAGTTCGCTGAGACCGTGGTACTGCAGTAAATGAAGTTTAACTGATGCTGGACTAGCCATGTAGGAGACATAATTGTTATTCAAATAAATTTCCCTGAAGGCTTGGAGGTTAGAGTTCTTTAAGGATAGTTTGATAGACAGGGTACTGGGGAGTGGGTACTGCTAATTAATTGGGGATGCAATCATAGGGGTATGAAAAATAGTCCTTGTGTGCTGAGTTGTATGGTTTCTGGTTGTGTGGAGGTCACAGAACTGGTTGAATAACTAGTTATGAGTCCAGGTGAGGTCACTCTGGAAAACATCTCAATAGACCATTTTAGGTTTTACAATAGTGATGTTATTTTTAGGAGCAATTGAGGAAGTCACAAGCAGTAAGAGATTATAGAAACTATGCCTACATTGTAGCAGAATTCAGGTCCCTCCCATAATCCTAATCTTGTGGCCTTTTACTGATTTTATAAAGGTGGTTTCAGCCTCTGACCAAGGAGGGGATCAGCTTTAAGGAGGAACTGTTATCATCCTGGCTTCAAAGATAAACTATGAACTAAATTCCCCCCATAGTTAGCTTGGCCTATGCCCAGGAATGAGTGAAGACAGACAGCCTATAAGACTAAAGGCAAGATGGTCAGCCATGTTAGATTTCTCTCACTACAATAATCTTTGCAATAGTGGTTTCATCTTGAAATGTTCCCCTACATTTTCTTCTAGTGGTTTTATAGTTTTTGGTCTTAGATGTAAATCTCTAATTTATTTTAAGTTGATTTCTGATTATGGTGAGAGACAGGGGTCCAGTTTCATTTATCTGTGTATGGATATTCCTATCACCATTTATTGAAGAGAGTGTCCTTTATTCAATGTACATTCTTGGCACTTTTGTTGAAAATTAGCTGTCTATAAATACATGGATTTATTTCTGTGTTCTCTATTCTGTCCCATTTGTCTATAGATTTATTTGGGTAATATGGTCATTTTAACAATATTAATTCTTCTTATTCAAGAGCATGGGATTTCTTTCCATTTGCATTTTCTTCAATTTCTCTCATCAGTGTTTTATAGTTTTCTTTATTGACGTCTTTCAACTCCTAGGTTAAATGTATTCTTTGTTATTTTACTTTATTTTATTTTGTAGCCATAGTAAATAGTATTGCCTTCTTTATGTTTTAATCTGATAGTTTTTCATCAATATATAGAAATGCTGTTGATATTTGTATATCAATCTTGTATCCTGCAATTTTATTGAATTTATTTATTAGATCTAGAGATTTTTTGATGGAGTTTTTGGTTTTTCTAGATATAAGGTCATGTTATCTGTAAAAAGGGACAATTTGACTTTCTCTTTTTCAATTTGGATGCTTTATATTTCTTTCTTTTGCCTGATTGCTCTGGCTAAAACTTCTAGTACTATGTCGAATAGAAGAGGATAAAGTGGGTGTTCTTTTCTGCTCCAGTTCTTAGAGGAACAATTTCATCTTTCCCCCATTAGTATAATATTCATTGTGGGTTTATCATAAATGGCCATAAATGTTGAAGTATATTCCTTCTATAAAGTGGAAATGGTTATGGAAGTAGAAGAGAGAAATACAGATAGGGAAGATAAGGGAGAAAAAATGGAGTTGGAAAGCTAATAAAATGATGAACTATACCATGTGATATACACACTCCCTTTGATGATATTAAGTTTCTGAATGATCAAATGCTTGGCCTGACGAATTTTTTTCATAAAATACAGTGACGTTTTTGAATAAGTTATTTTGATTTTAATAGGTTATTAAATAAGCATTAAACCAAAATATGATGCATTTCCCAGGCAATGCACTAAGATATTGCAAAAAGAGAAATATATCTCACTCCTTTAAATAGCCAAGCAGATACAACCCATTAGATACATAGTGTCAAAATAAATAATAATTTGTCCCAAGTAAGATGACTTGACAGTACCATTTGTCACACATAGTTCATCATAAATTCACTCAGTAATTGGGTGACTGTCTGTGTTAGTTTATTGACTATGTAAAGGAAAAATTAACTTCTTATCTTTGTGATAAAAGATAGTTTTGGAACTAGGCTCCTGCCCTTTGGATTCCTACCTTCCCATAGAAATAGGGAGATAAGGGCACTATCTTTCTTGTTGATTACTTCTCAGAGATATGCTTCCCACATCTTTGAAAAAGACATTCTTGGGTCATAAAGCTGACAAGTAGCCTATCTAGTTTTCAAAAGCATTTATATACATGCCAAAGAGGCAGAAAAAGACCTTGAAATTACAAATCTTCTAAAGTAAACATTCTAACAAAGGGAGGTAGAGGTCTTTTCCCTTAATTTCAACAGGGAGAATTAATTTTTTTCTTTTCAATTGGTATTTACCCTTATAATATCAACTATGAGTTAAAAGGGAGATAACTGTGAACATTGTGTAGGAGCACTGAGACAGAGGCTGAGAGGACATAAGCCCTGATTTTTTCAAATCATGAGATGAAGCTACATAGTGAATTTCAGTGGCTGTGTTACTGGGCATTCCAACACTGTTTATGCAGCTCTGAGGGGCATGTGAGTTTCAGAACAGTTCATAATCTTGGAGAGCCAGCAAGGAGGAAAAGGTAAGTCCAAAGTTTGGGATTTATTCTTCTCCTTTTCCTTTCCACTCCATACAGGGACTGTCTTTCCTTTCTAACCCAGGACCTTTGGTGGACAGTGCCTAAACATGGGAGCAACTGCAGGTTTCTGTCCATGGCTGTGAAACTGAGGCGTTTCCATGTGGAGAAACATGACCACCACTACCTGGTTTAAGGAGCCTGGGTCATCTTCATTTTGGTTTATGGGGACCTTGGGTAAGGGGCTTACTCCAAACCCTTAGTATTGTCCTCTCAATAGTCATATTAATAGCCTCCCTGTGTGATATATTCTCTCAAAGGTTTTAAATGTTTGCATGCAGCCATCTCTAAAATGTCATATGATCTCTCTTCAACTAGAATAAGAGGAACTGAAAGAAATGTACAACCATGAGGACATCATAACCTATAAACGATGCGTTGAAACTGGAAACCCAAAATGATGGTAAGTGAGAGCAGTGCTAAGGCCCTAAGTTTTGGTCACACTGTCAACTGAGTGAGAACCTGACCAAAAAGGGAGAATTTTTTTAAACAAAACTCTGGGAGGCTGTTGTTTTGGACTGAGCTCATGCACTAGGCCCCAACAAACCAAACCAAAATGGAGTCACTTGTGCTAAACTTTAAGGAAACACAGAGATTCTAGAACAGACCAGGTTTTGTTTTTCTCCTACAAATCTCTTTAACAAACATTTCTAACAGCATGGGTATCAATCTCCTGAAGTTCCCATTAAGTCTTTCAGCCAAATTCATTTCCTTTGGTCTAGAGACCATCAAGCTTCAGATGATCATGCAACAAATGTTCTAGTCAGTTCCAGTTGAAGACACTACCCCTGGCCATCAAAAACACCCTGCCTCCACCTGAGAGTTCCATGATCTCCAGCAGGTAGGGACTATGCACAAAGTCAGCATGAAGCAGTTACAGAAGAAAGACCTTTGGTCCCTATACCTCCCATAAAGATTTATGGGGGTCACATCTCTCACGGGGAAGAAAAGGCAGGAGAATAGGGTCTGGAGGCAGGGGACTTAAGGCTGTTTCACACCAATTTCCTAGAACTAAAGAGAAAGGAAAACCCTAACTTTCCATGCCTAAGTAACAAAAGGACCAGAGGCTATCCTCTTTGACCTTTTCCGCCTGGCAGATGGGAAATTGGCTGTTTGCGACAAATCATACTGAGTGCAGGATGAGTCTTCATTTGCAACTTTATAACTTTAATCTGTAAATGGTTGCTGTCTGCAACCTACCAGACTGATGGCAGGCTACCACTTCAGTTACATGAGGTGAGCATGAAGTGGCCAATGGGAAACTTCTAGGGGGTATCTGAACCCAAGAAGATTCTGTATTGGGGGCCTTAAGCTGCTACTCAGGCCTGCTCCCACACTGTGGAGTGTATGTTCATTTTCTATAAATCCCTGCTTTTGTTCTTTTTTTGCTTCATTCTTTTTTTGCTTTAATGTGTGTTTTGTCAATTCTTTGTTCAAAATGCCAAGAACCTGCACAACTTGCAGTTATGACCCTCTCCTGTTAACAATAGTGCCATGTGACACAGGCTAAAAGGCTGAGTCCCAGACCATTAGTGTTCTGGGCAGTCAGAGTAAAAGGTCATCACCAAAAGGCTAAACTATGGGAGGAGATTTCTTGGAGAAGGTGACTCTTTGAGAGGAAAGAAAGGTAGAGAGGAAGCTGGCTTCCATGTGTGTGGCAGAATGAAGGTAACTCTGAAGATGAAACTGCATATCTTATGTTTAAGAGAGGATTAGTCATAAGTTTTTGGTTTTATGTGGTAGGAAATCAAATGAGGTAGGATGAAAACAATGACAACAACAACGAAAACCAAAAAACAGACCAAAAAATATTCACACCAAAAACCAATCATTGCCTTACATCTCTGAAAAGTTACTTGGTATTTGGGGTTCGGACACAGCTAGAAGCCATGCCCTTAGTAATCACTCTCCCTCTGTCTCTTAGCTCTCTTTTTCTCTGTGTTGACTTAATTTTCAAACAAGCTCATTTCCTCCAGTGGCAAAATGGTCCCTGGAAAGTCTAGGCTTAAATCCAAAGAATTTGAAACATCCACAACTAAAAAGAGCCTCATTTTTGCAATGAGCGAAGCATGTGTGCCAGCCTGCATGAGACTCACTGCCCAGCTTGGGTCAAATTTTCCACTCTGGATATACACAACTAAATTTTGGGTGTGGCTTTCAGTAAAATAAGAGATTCCTTTAGGAAACTATAGAAGATCTCTTGCTCTTTGTCTTTCAATTGTTCTAAGAGTTTAAAGTCCTAAGCTTATCACTTTGTTTTTATATGCTTTCTAGTGTAGTAAGGGGAAAACATTCTACTCCATTTGCATTAAGAGTACACACTTGGTTTTACAAATGTCTTTAGACACTTTATCACAATTACCCACGGGTGACAATTTAATTAATCATGATATACAGCATGCCAAGCATTAATCAGTTTTTTATTTCCCATTGGTGAGAAACTCAGAGGGTTGTTCAAGGCAAGGATACAAGTAGACTCATCAATGAATCTCATTTTTGAGGTTGGTTTCTTGGGACTATGTTGGGTACAAATATAGTATCAGGCCCAGAGTCTGCTTAGGAACAGGGAAATCATAGCAAAAATGGCAACAGAAAGAATTTAGTATAATAAAATTGGATGAAGAGGTATTAGCAAACTGAAGGATCAAAATAGAACAGTAAGGTAGAACAAAGTTAGTCATTAAGGCTTGAAGCACAAGGAGAGGGGTTAGAGTTTTAGAGAAATTTAGAGAAGGTGCTCTGAAGAATAGAGATTCCCTCTAAGAAGGTGATGCCATGCATCTGCAGCTAATGGCATAGGAGCTTAGAGGAGAGGCTTTGCAGATCTAAGCTCCAGACTTTGAAGAGGAGACACTGGATGGCTGCTTTTGTTATCTCAGGAGCTTGGAGGTGGGACACCGGAGAATTTGGGTCCAGACCTCTGAGATAGGTCATCTTCCAATAAACCCTAGTACCTCTGAGGGAACAAAGTGATGTTAGTTCTTGGAGGACCAAAATTATGAGAGAGTGGGACTAACTGCCACTGCTTGGTAAATGGCCATTGCTGGAGTGAGATTGGAGTGATGCTGACAGGGAAAGCAGGTAAACAGGAAGTAGTGTTTTCTCTTCCCTTTTCTGGCCTGTAGTTTTAGTCTAGTGCCCTAGATTGGTGAGACTTGACAGAAAGTCACTCAAATGATGAGAAATATAATTTTTATGTATCATAAAGCAAAGTACAGATGGGTTGATTTAGAGATGAGTGATGATACCTTAAAAAAAGTAACATAACTTTAAAATAATATTTGTGTATAAATTGAAGGGAAATCAATAAACTCAAGCTCAGAAAAATGTGTAAGGAATGAATGAAATTTGGGTGTGGAGAAAAGATAATTATCATAAAATATTGACATGCTATATATATATAAGATGAAGGCAAACGTTATATATAAAAATTTTTAATATTCTATGAACCTAGTAAAGAAATCTCTCGTGTGTGTGTGTGTGTGTGTGTGTGTGTGTGTGTGTGTCTATGTATTTCTGTGTGTGTCTAGGTTCTCACCTCTTCCAATAATTAGGACTTGAGTTTAAATAGAGAGTTCAACTTATAATTACCTTAAATGACTTACATACTTAAATTTTTGAAAACAGCTTTTATTAAGGGTAATGTACTGTATCCAGAAGATTATCATAAAAGAAGGTATCAGATCCAACATAAACATAAAACTATGAGGTAATGAGAGCTCATTGAGAAACCTCAATGTTAGTTATTCTTTTTTCTAGGTGGATTCATCATTTATAATAAAACTATGTATTAGATCTCAAATATAATAAGACATTTGATCTGTCTTTGAAAGAATGAAAAAGGAGTACCATTTGAAATGTCTAACTTGATATGTTTTTGCTTTTAGAGTATAGGATCATAAAAAATATCCTGGTAATGGTAAAACCTTTTTGCATAAACAGTGGTTTCATTCTGCCTATACAGAGAGTGAAAGGAAACAGAGGCATCTTGTTTGTGGTAAGTATTGTATTAAGTATATCACAGATGTCTTTGGGAACAAGGAAATGTTAGAAAAGGGTAATGCTGCATATGATTTAAGGAAGATAAATGGGAGCAAAAATGATAAAAATCTAGGTATTCAGAAACAACTGTAAACTGACAGGACGAATTCTCAATTTTGCTCAAGCTGTTGTGTTGATAAATAATTGCACTGCGTATTGCCAAGTAATTCTGAACAATGAGGAGAGATGGCCATTGAAGTTGTCTGCATGTAAAAGTAAAACATTTTGCAAATGATTTTAGACTGAAAAATTTTCCTGGAACATTTGAAGGCCATGCATATTGTTCAAAATTTAGCTCCTCAAGAGAATTCTCTGATGAGCACTAAGTTCAGGAAATCCTGATAGGAAATGAGAGAGAAGAAAATAACCTTTTCTAAGAGAAACTGAGCTTTAGAACTGCAGGAAAATAGCATTTACTCTGAGTCTTAGAGGTAGTGATTTTTCTAGAAAGAGCAATGTGGTCAAAACAGTGAGAGGCTGTTCTAAAATTCTAGATGGAAAGATGGGAAGTAGGCCCCAGTTTTGTGTCTGTCATTCTTGGAGAGGTGGAGAAACTGGTAGACTCAAAATTAGAAAAGGAAGAGTCCTTTTCATTTTCACCTTGGTTTTGATAAGTTCTAGCTTTTCAAGGGCAAGATTTTTTTTTTTTCACTAATCAGTATTTGGTACTTTTCTGTTCATGCAGGATACCTTAAGAAAGGATAAATATGGAACCACATGAAAGGCAAGAATCAAAGTCAGCTGCTGTTGGTAAAATTTGAAGCTTGGCTACAATGCAGTCACTTGGATCCAGTCTTCAGTGGGAGCTGACTTTATGAGTTCTCATGTTGATCAGTGCTCATCTGTCAAAGTAGAACTCCAGCTACTGATATGAAAACAAATTGAGTGAGTAACCACTGTCAAGTCAAAAAATACCACTGCTGGGACAGGCACGCTGGCTCATGCCTGTAATCCCAGCTCTTTGGGAGGCTGAGATGAGTGGATCGCCAGAGGTCAGGAGTTTGAGACCAGCCTGGCCAACATAGTGAAATCCTGTCTATACTAAAAATACAAAAAATTAGCTGGGCATCATGGTGGGCACCTGTAATCCCAGATACTCAGAGGCTGAGGTAGGAGAATTGCTTGAACCTGAGAGGCGGAGGTTGCAGTGAGCCGAGATCACACCACTGCAATCCAGTCTGGGCAATAAGAGTGAAATGCCATCTCAAAAAAGGAAAATGCCAGTGCTCTGACAACCTCCTTGTCTATGGCTACATAGACATATGACATATGTCATATGGCTATTTAAGCTTGGCACTTATATTCTGTAACTTCCCATGAAGAGCTCATGTGCATTCAAAGTCAACAGTGAACAAGACACTGGTGCTGTGGATTCATAAAAATATGAGGCACAGTTCTTATCCTGAAGATATTCATAGTCTTCTGAGTGGAGACAGAAAATTGTGTAATGAAGTAAAAGCTAAAATAAAGGTATCCGCAGGTTATGTTGGGAGCGTAACAGGGGAGGGAGACTGGCTGAGGTATGGGAAGGCAAGTCAGAGAAGATTCTTGATGTGTGGTCTTGAAATATGAGTAGAGGCTTGTGAGAGAGACAAGGAAAGAATGATACAATTTTTTTTTTTTGAGACAGAACCTCACTCTGTTGACGAGGCTGAAGTGCGGTGGAACAATCATCTCTCAAGCTCAAGTGATCCTTCCACCTCAGCCTCCCTAGTAGATGGGACTAAGGCACTCACCACCATGCCTAGTTAATTTTTGTATTCTTTGTAGAGATGGTGTTTCATCATGTTGCCCAGGCTGATCTTGAACTCCTAGACTCAAGGTATCCACCCACTTCCACCTCCAAAAGTGCTGGAATTACAGATGTGAGCCACCGCATCCAGGAAATAAAGCTATTAATACCAAAATATGACCCATGTGAGTGCTTCTCAGTGAGACACTAGTTCTACTGCCATGACCCATGAGGCACTAGTTCTACTGCGACATGGTCTGTGAGCAGTACAACATTTAATACCCTCAATATCAATAATGAGATACACATAATGATGATAATGATGCCCAGTTTATGGATAAGGAAACAGGCTAAGCTGTGATGGACATGATGTTCAAGGCTGTGCTATCTGGGTCCAAGGCATCTGTTCTTAGCCTCCTTGGGCCCTGTCCTCCTCATGGAAACTGAAAGGAGTACATCCTAGGCAAAGGAAGTAAGCCATGCAGCAGCAGGGAGATGTGAGGGTGCAGAGCAGACGACAGCGTGGCACAGTTTTCATACTGCTGATAAAGACATACCTCAGATGAGCAATTTACAAAAGAAAGAAGTTTATAAGACTTACAGTTCCATGTGGCTAGGGAGGCCTCACAATCATAGTGGAAGGTGAAAGGCACATATCACATGGCAGCAGACAAAAGAAAAGAGAGCTTGTGCAGGGGAACTCCTCTTTTTAAAACCATCAGATTTCATGAGACTTACTTACTATCATGAAAATAGCACGAGGACAAACTTGCCCCCATTATTCAATTACCTCTCACCTGGTCCCTCCCGTAACATATAGGAATTCAAGATGAGATTTTGGTGGGGACACAGCCAAACCATATCATTTCACCCTGACCCTTTCCAAATATCATGTCCTAACATTTCAAACCAATCATGCCTACCAAACTGTCCCCCAAAAGTCTTAACTCATTTCAGCATTAATTCAGAAGTCCACAGTCCAAAGTCTCATCTGAGATATGGAAGTCCCTTCCACCTATGAGCCTCTAAAATCAAAAGCAAGTTAGTTACTTCCTAGATACAATGGGGGTACAGGCGTTGGGTAAATACAGCTGTTTCAGATGGGATAAATTAGCCAAAACAAAGGGGCTACAGGCCCCCTGCAAGTCCAGAATCTAGCAGGACAGTCTAATCTTAAAACTCCAAAATGATCTCCTTTGACTCCAGGTCTCACATCCAGGTCATGCTGATGTAAGGGGTGGGTTTCCATGGTCTTGAGCAACTCTGCCTCTATGGCTTTGCAAGGTACAGCCTCCCTCCCGGCTGCTTTCATGGACTGGTGTTGAGTGTCTGTGACTTTTCCAGGCACTTGGTGTAAGCTGTCAGTGGATCTACCATTCTGGGGTTTGGAGGATGTTGGCCTTTTTCTCATAGGTCCCTAGGTAGTACCCCAGTAGGGACTCTGTGTGGGGGCTCCAACCCCAAATTTTCCTTCTGCACTACCCTAGCAGAGGTTGACCATGAGAGCCCCACCCCTGTAGCAAAATTCTACCTGGACATTCAGCATTTCCATACATCCTCTAAAATCTAGGTGGAGGTTCCCAAACTCCAATACTTGACTTCTGTGCACCTGCAGGCTCAAGAACACATGGAAGCTGCCAAAGCTTGAGGGCTGCACCCCATAAAGCCATGGTCTAGGCTCTATATTGGCCTCTTTTAGCCATGGTTGGAATGGCTGGGACACAGAGCATCAAGTTCCTAACTTGCACACAGCACAGGCACCCTGGGCCTGGCCCATGAAACCACTTTTTTCCTCCTAGGCCTCCAGGACTGTGATGGGTGGGGCTGCTGTGAAGATATCTGACATGCCCAGGAGACATTTTCCCCATTGTCTTGGGGGTTAATATTTGGCTCCTTGTTACTTATGAAAATTTCTGCAGCTGGCTTGAATTTCTCAGAAAATGGATTTTCTTTTCTGTTACATTTTCAGGCTGCAAATTTTCCAAACTTATATGCTTTGTTTCCTTTTTAAAATGAAATGCTTTTAACAGCACCCAAGTCACATCTTGAATGCTTTGTTGCTTAGAAATTTCTTCTGCCAGATACCCTGTCATTTGTCTTAATTTCAAAGTTTTGCAACTCTCTAGGATAGGGGAAAAATGCCTCCAGTCTCTTTGCTAAAACATAGCAAGAGTCACCATTGCTCCAGTTCCCAACAAGTTCCTCATCTCTACCTGAGACCATTGCAGTCTGGATTTCATTGTCCATATCACTATCAGCATTTTGGTTAAAGCCATTCAACACATCTCTAGGGAGTTTCAAACTTTCTCACATTTTCCTGTCTTCCTCTGAGCCCTCCAAACTGTTCCAACCTCTGCCTGTTATCCAGTTGCAAAGTCTCTTCCACATTTTCAGGTATCTTTTCAGCAGCTCCCCACTCCTGGTACCAATTTCCTGTATTAGTCTGTTTCCACACTGCAATAAAGATGTACCTGAGACTGGGAAATTTACAAAATAAAGAGGTTTAATTGGAATCGCAGTTCCACATGGCTGGGCAGGCCTCACAATCATGGTGGAAGGCAAGGAGGACCAAGTCACATCTTATGTGGATGGCAGCAGGCAAAAAAAAGAGAGCTTGTTCAGGGTAACTCCTCTTTTTAAAATCGTCAGATATTGTGAGACTTATTCACTGTCTTGAGAATAGCATGGGAAAGACTTGCCCCCAAATTGCCTCCCACCAGGTCCCTCCCACAACATGTGGTAATTCAAGGTGAGATTTGTGTGGGAACACAGCCAAAATATATCACACAGAAAGAAAGAGCACACACTGTATTGTGGAGCCCAGATTGTTTTTGAAGAGCAAGGAAGGCAGATGAATTATTTCAATCTGTGGAATGGCAAGGCCAGATTTGCATTTTAGACAGCTTACTCTGGTATAATCAAGATAAGTGGATTGGTGGCAGGTGAGGATACAATCAGGTGGACAAGTCAAGAGGCTGCTGAGACAATCTGGATGAGATGGAAGAGGACCTGAGCAAAGGCAGTGGCCTGAAATAGAATATGAGTTGGAAGTGAATAGGAGGTAGATTTCATTGTGCTTGGTGATCTACTGCGTACATGGGGTGAGTGAGAGAAGAGAATAGAGTTTTAGTCATGCAAGGTTAATAAGTTCTAGAGATGTGCTGTAGAATAGTGTGCATATGATTGACAAATATTGTATGGCACACTTAAATTTTTGTTAAGAGGGTGGATTTCATGTTCTATATTTTTACCACAATAAAAAATAGATAAATAGAGATAAGGAATCTGGGGTGATTCTAAAATTTCAATATTGTGCAACTGGATAAATGTATCACTCATTGAGCTTTGGAATATAAGAATAAAAAGAGCAGATATGGGGAGTGTAAAATTGGAAGAGCCTCTAGACTGAATACTGGCAAAATTTTCTCTGTAAAGGGCCAGATGACAAATACTTTTGGTTTCTTGGGGTCATATGGCCTCAGTGGCAATTACTAATTTCTGCCATTGTAGCTTGAAAGCAGCCATAGGACAATAAGTAAATGACTGAATGTGGCTGACTCAAATAAAGCCTTGCTTACAAAAACAGGCAATGGACCAAATTTGGCTGGATGACAAATGGAGAGGCTTAGCAGAAATGTGTGTCTGAGATTCAAATGAGAGGGAATGGAGTTTCTGGAAGATAATGAAGTCTTTAACTTTAGCCATATTTTCTTGTTGTGGATTTTTATCACCAGTTGGATAGTCAGATAAGATGCCATAAATATTTCCTGTGCATGTTCTAAGCGCTCAATACTGTGTTTGGTTAATGGATCTTATTATTATTCTACATTACAATGATGATAATGAATAAGAAATAGAGCCATGCTTCTTTCTTCAATATTAAAGCTGTATTAGGAGTTTAACATTTTGTTCAAAGGGGGAAAAAAACACAAGAAAATAAAATGTGAGACATTTTCAGGATTTTAAAATATGTGTGCATTTATAAGCACATGTAGTTTTTGTGCATTATTACATACATAAATATTTTTGTAGTACGTATTTATTAGCCTAGCTTTGGTGTGGTCCATGAAGAGAAGGAATGCTATTTTAAGTTTCTGTAACTAGGGATTATTAAGAAACTCTTTGCTGAAATCTGAAACTCTATTCCTACTTAGCAAGAGTAATGACTGTCCAGATCCTGGTTGCCACTACTGGTTTCCAGAGTTTATATCTCCTAGCCTGGTTGAAAAGAGTCACAAAGGTAAGTGCATCATGTATGGTCCCTGAAGTCCTGGAGCTTACAGTTTAGTAATAGGGCTGGAATTAATCAATTACCCATGGCAGTGAATGCATATTCTTAACTGTTATGTGTATTACAAAGGGGAAGTTCAGTGTATTACAAGAGCTTGTAAAGTGGAAGTTTCACCCAGGAGAGAGGGTCAAAAAGGCTCACAATCACTCCAAGAAGCAGGAGCAGCTTCAATGGAGCCAGCTCATTAACGACCTGATCCTCAAAGACTTTTCCAAGCTTCTCTTGCAGCTGATGATGTCAGCCATGCATGAGGAGAGGAAAACACGTTATGAGGGGCTCATTTGTAACAAATTCTGATGCCAATTGCCAACTGCTTAGCTTTCTCCTTTGTGTGCAGCATTGGTAGGAATTTATTATATCTTTAAGGCAGAAAATATATCAGTTCATATATTAGTTTTTGGAAAAAGGCAATATTTTTTGCTTTGCTCTGACTCCACAGACTAATGGGAACCTTAATATTTTCAGAACATTTCCTCAAAGCAAAAACCTAAGAAAAATTCATATTGCAGGAGTTGAATAAAGAAACTCACTTCCTATTAAGGTTATTTGACATACTTAATAGACTCTTCATTTCTCTCAGAGTGAGCTGCAGAAAATGAGGCCCATTTTAGTTCAAATCCTAACTGTATGGCAGCAATGTTCTAAAATAGAAATTACAGAAATAAAACAAGTTTTTTCTCTGTTTTAAAATTTTCTCTACAAATACAGTTGAATTTTGGCATATGTACAATAAATCAGAACAGTTTCCCTGAAAGTGGTTTTTTCTTACGTTTATTATTCTTCCATGCTACAAACTGAATTGCATCTTTTCAAAAATTCATATGTTGAAGTTCTAATTTCAAGCACTTCAGAATGTGTATGGAGACAAGGTCCTTAAAGAGATAATTGAGGTAAAATGAGGTCATTAGGTGGATCTTAATTCAGTATGCCTAGTGTTTATAAGAAATGGAAATTTGGAGACAGTGTTACAAAGGGAAGACCATATGAAGACACAGGGAGACGCCATCTACAAGTCAAGAAGAAACCAGCCCTACTGACACTCTGATCTCAAACTTCTAGTTCCAGAACTGTAAGAAAAATAATTTCTGTTGTTTAAATTTCCCAGTCTGTGGTACTTTGTTATGGCAGCCATACAAAATGAATACATCCCATAAGAGACAAATCATATTTAAGACTAACTCCAATTGACAAGGAAACTGCATTTAAGAGCCCACTTTCCCTCATATGTAATTTTGCACTAACATCTCTGCTGTGTTTCCAGGGTGCCAACAACCTCCTTTCTGCACATG
Organism: Cheracebus regulus; assembly: GCA_963574635.1. Classification (NCBI taxonomy): domain Eukaryota; kingdom Metazoa; phylum Chordata; class Mammalia; order Primates; family Pitheciidae; genus Cheracebus; species Cheracebus regulus. The sequence goes on along the minus strand of CAUYQU010096620.1, from coordinate 31,952 downwards.
GTGGACAGGAGCTTTCTGATGATAGGACCCTTTTTGGTTTGCTCTTAGGGTATGATACATCATGTGGTAATTGTATCTGTTTATTCCTCTGTTTGCTCTGGCCATAATCTAGAATAGAATATTTGCTACATTGAATATTTAGTATGATATTATTAGAGGTGCCAGCCTAAAAGACTGCATTTCAGGAAAGAAACATGTTGACCACAAAACAAAACGAATGCACACCATATAAAAAGAAGAAGCACATGCATAAGAATGAGCAGAACTACTCTGAGGAAAAACCATAGGCATCCCCAATTCGATATAAAAATCCAGACTTAAGCTCATTACTCAACTTCTTTCAGAGAGCTGAGAGCTGTGGCTCTTCCCAGAATAGGAACGTCTGGGTTTGCAGAGAATTTACCCCAGGCTTCCCTGAAATTCTCAAGTGTTTTGCATTAAAAATGAAATTCAGCTTATAAAAACCAAACCTCCCTTGACTTTGCAGGAATGTGACTAGTAACTCTTGTGTGTAGTGAGTCCCCACACTGTGAGAGTTGGGTGGATTATAGTTCCTGTGTGGCTGAATACGATCTCTTCCCAAAGAGAAGTCCCATAAATTGTAAGCACAGTTTTAACCACAGGTCTTTCTGATCCAAGGCTAAGGTACAGCCCCGGAAAGGTTTCTTCGAGTCACTTCTGTGATGTCCAACTTTTAGAGCTCGGGTTAGAACTGCCACAGCTCTGGAAAGTGGTGGCATTCATAATCACAAAAAAGAAAATCAAGGATGGTTCTGGGGTCTAGGAATGTCCCACATCAATGAGAATGTGTTGTTTAAGGCTTTTATTTCTTCATTTTCTTTGTTTTGCTGTCATTCCCTGAAAATGATGAAGGATACTGATCATCAAATGTCGTGCAGCCTTCAGATGGGGCAACTGTCCCTCTGCAAAGATGGAGTTTTCCTGCTGTGGGAGCCAAAGTGAAGGAGGAGGAGTTCAGGGATATGGTAGGTGCTCTCACAGTCTGGCCTGCTGCTGCTTAAAAAGATTAAATTTGATGTTAAAACCTGCACATCTGATACATCATCTTATTTCTATTAATGTGAAAGAAGAACCAAAAATTCTTCCTTTTGAATTTCAAAGGGAAGTCTGGCTTCAATTAATGCCGGGACCTAAAAAGCAGATCTTAATTTTTCCTGTTTTATTGGCAATCTCTCCAATTCAATTCAATGCCATTTTTTATTTAGGGTTGCCAAGTGCTGATTTTATACAGGATGCAGACTGTAAGGTCTCCTGGTGGTCCAGGAACCTCTGACCTTGTCCTAGCCACACTGACACTTGTAAGCCCAGGGCAGAGCTGGCTCCTGGTGTTCACAACTGCACTGATTCCCACACGTAGAAGGGGTCCCCACCCTTGAGGTTGAATGCTGTGCAATTACTGTCACAGAATTCTCAATAATTTTATTTTTGACTATATGTTCTATAAGTAAAGTCTGATGTGGCAATAGAGCATCCACTTGGGACTCTAATTCTTAGTAACTCTCAATTATAACAAAAAATAGAAAAATTATATGCCAACTGGTTCTAAAAACAAGTGCTGTAAAAGCAATATATTCAGTAGAGGAAGGCAGAATAATTGCCAGTGAAGCCTTGAAATTCGCATAGGTATTAACCAGGGATGCATTTTTTCTTTCTCTCTTATAGTTGAATGTCAATTGTCTTCCTACCTTTGTTCACATTAAAGCCTTTCCTTTAAGTTTTCCAATCCATAGAGAGACTGGGGTAAGCACTGAGTGTCCCCAAATAAGAACCAATGGTGTACTTTCTGTACTTTTTGAATCCCCAGAAAGATTCAGGCATCTGCCCCATCAATACAGCCATAAAGCCCAGTTATAGGAAACTGAATATTGTGGCATTTATAGACACTAATTGAGGAGATTTGGGAGTTAGAAGAAATATGAGAGTGCTATCAATTTTTTCTATCCAGGCTTCTTGAAAGTGAAAGCATGCTTAAAGGATTTATCAGCAAATGGATTGGGTTTTTCCAGTGGGCAGGATTGGTACAGTACATTAATATATATCATTAACAAAGACAGATATCTCTTGCATTTAAGAGGCAGTTCTTTATACTCAAAGTCATGAAGTTCAACAAATGCAGAATTAGGACTGGCACCCAAGCCTCCTGGTCTACGATTCTCTAATATGCTCAACACATTTTAGAGATCATCCACTGTGTTAATTCTGAGGATACACTAGAGAGTGTGGCAGGATTTGCCCCTGCCATCACGGAGCTTTCACCCTGAGAGGAGACTCATGTTAATCAAATAATTGCACAGACAAATTAGATGATAACATTCAGAATATAGTGGATCATGGGATTATAAAACAGGATATATTAACCTTTTCTTGAAGGTTGTGGTACGTGTCCCTGAAGGTTGGCACGATTCATGATTTGGAGACAGAGCACCATCTAACTAGGAGGTGACCGGGGAGGGAGGAGGAAAGTGGGTCAGGCAGAAGGTCCCGTGGCAGGTAGTGGTGAGAGCAAATGTAAGGGGCATAGAGCACAGTGGTGTGGCTGGTGTGTCTGAAGCAAAGAGAGACAGGGGAGTGTGGTATTCAATGAGGCTGGAGAGATAGCAGTACTTTGAAACACAGGCTTCTGGGAATCATGTTAATTTTTCTCTTAGGAGCAATGACAAACCATTAAATGTTGGTTTTAGGCTGCAGAAATGGAAATAACATGTCAGATTTGCTTTATTCTTTTAGGAACTCTTTTGTTTCAGTGTGTACCTGGATGTAATGGGTATGGGATTCCCTTGAGACGTTATGTGGAGATGCCAATGGGGACAGCTGGTTAAGGGAGGCCACTGCTCAGGGGGAAGGAAGGTGAGTCACCTGTACACAGAAGGCTGGGGAAGGCCTGGGTGTCAGGGATCCTTCAGGAGGAGTGCAAAGTGTGACAAGAAAATAGAACCAAGGCTGACCCCCAGCAGCATTTTAATGATTGAATTTACAGGAAGATGAATCTAAAAAGAAATTTGATAAAGAAAGACAAGAGAGGAAAAAAGAAAAGAAAGTTAGTGCAATGTGGATCATAGAAACCAAGGGATCAAATGTTCTAAGTAGAACTGGTCACAGTGGAATATTCTTTTGATAGATCAGGCTGGATGATGACTAAAATATATACATTTGTTTAGTGATATGGAGAGCCCTGACAACCTTACAGAATGAGTCAGCAAGGGGTGGTAGTGAGTGGTCAGGGAAGAGATGAAGAGTGAGAAAGGGAGAAAACTCTTTTTACAAGTTTGTCTGTGAAGAGATGGGGTGAGAGAGGAAGAGAGCTGGATGAGTTTTCTACTATAACAAATATTCTTGTTTCCATTAGCCAGGTGTAGTCACGCATGCCTGTAATCCTAGCTACTCAGGAGGCTGAGGAGCAAAAATCAGCTGAACCCAGGAGGCTGAGGGTGCAGTGAGCCGAGATTGCACCACTGAACTCCAGCCTGGGTGGTAGAGTGAGACTCTGTCTAAAAAACAAACAAAAAACAACCCTGATGCCCAGTTTTCTTGTTTCTGAAGATTGAAATTCTGGGTTTCTACTACTATATATCCTGCTTCACTAAAACACACAGAATTCAACTTCAGTTTGTTACATAGACATCTTGGGGGTTCAGCTCAGAGCATTGATCTAAAATGCCAGTGAAATCTTACATAAATAATCTCATGAAATAAGCCCCCAATGTCCTCATGTAATACAATCAAGCTGCTGTTGGAAGAGTTTCAGAGGTGGAAAGGTAACATTTCACAACCCATCTAAGAGCTTTATTTTTATAAACAAAACAACAGTTTTGGGAAATGAAACTGTTCAAAAGTAACAGATTCACTCCTTTATATGACAAATGATGAGAACAGTTCTATTTTCCTAATACTTTATTTCATTAATTGAAGCTACTTATTTTTTTTTTTAGCATTTACTCACTTATCCAGGACAATAGGCCAAACACAGCCTACTTGAAATGTATGTTTATTTATGATTTCTCCAAACCTTCTTCTCTAAGGCTTCTTTTATTTTTTACTGAGTGAGATATTTGTTGGTGAAATGTTGCAGTCACCTGTCACATTCCTGGAGCAGTAATTTAGCATCTAAAGAATGAAGCTCACAGGTTTCTGGGAGGTGCAGAAGATCTGTAGCTGATTTTGGGAGTGCAAATAGGCCCCTCTGATCATGCTGAGAGAACACTCTCCAGACTGTGTTGGTTAAGGAAATAAAAATAGGGAGTTATCCAGGGAAATTGATAAATGTTGAATATATTAAAAAGGGACAGTTGTTATGATAGTAGAGTTAAATTAATAAATAATCATACATGAATTAAATCTCTTACAATCTGCTATGCAATTGTCATATGCTGTACTGTGGGTTTTGCAAGCTTATCTCATTCAATCACTGCAACTCTATGCATTGGGCAAATTTCTTAACTCTCCTAAATTTCAGTTTATAAATTTGCAACATGGGAATAAGGATAATGCCCAAGTTTATAAAGCCAGTATCAAGTGGGAAAAACCAATTTGAAAACTCGATTCTGACTTCCATTTCCAGTTAAGATAGAATAACTGGGTAATCCCAGCACTTTTGGAGGTCATGAGGTCAAGAGATCGAGACCACCCTAGCCAACATGGTGAAACCCCATCTCTACCAAAAATACAAAAAGAATTAGCCGGTTGTGGTGGCACGCGCCTGTGGTCCCAGCTACTTGGGCGGAAGAATGGCTTGAATCCAGGAGGCGGAGGTTGCGGTGAGCCGAGATTGCACCACTGCACTCCAATCTGGTGACTGGTCTCAAAAAAAAAAAAAAAAAAAAAGAATAACCGGAATCTGCTTGCTGTCCAACCTAAAATGACCAAAAATACCAGGCAATGTATGTGAAGCAATGGTTTTCAAGTAACTGGTAGGGCTGTCAACTAAACGAATTTTAAAATGGAGTAAGGATATTCTTTTCAGCAAATAATGCTGGAACAAAATGGATGCCTATATGCACAAAATAAGTGTCAACCCATTCCTTTTTTTACATCAGAGAAGTAACTAACAATTGGTCATAAACCCAAATTCAAAACCTAAAGGTATAAAATATATAAAGAAAGCATAGGAGAAAGATGTGTGTCCTTAGTGTAGTGAAATACTTTTTAGGCACAGCAACAAAAAGATTATCCAAAAAAATTGCTAAATTGTACTTTATAAAAAAAAATTTTTAAATTTACTTTTTAAAAGACACTGGTAAGATGATAAAAAACAATCAGTTGGAAAAACATATTTGCAAATTATACTTCTGATTAAAACTCAGAACACATAAAGAAATCTTAAAGCATAGTAAGAAAACAATTTCATAAAAATTGGGTAAAATAATTCAATAGATACTTCCTCAAAAAAGATATATAGGCAAATAAGCACATAATAAGCACATAAAATAATTGTCATTATTGCTCAATATTTGGCAATATTACATGGGAGATATTTGCCAAATATATAGTATTGCCAAATATTATAATTGTCAAAATTAAAAAAGGCCAATCATACCAATTATTGGCAAAGGTAAGGAAGAATTGGGACTCTCACACACTGCCACTGGGAATGTGAAATGGTTACAGCTACTGTGGCAGACTGTTTGGGAGCTTCTTAACAAGTTAATCATATTCTCCTTTCCACTCCTAGGTATAATATCAGAAACAAAGAAAGCACATGTCTATGCAAGACTTGAAGAAAGTTTGTGGCAGCTCTGTAGTAACCCGAAACAGTAAACAGTTTGAATGTTCATCAACAGTTGAATGTATAAACGGTCTGTAGTGTACCTATACAATGGAATACTGCTCAGCAAGCAACATGATTTGGCTATGGATACATTCAACAACAAGAGCAAATCTCAAAATAATCACAATAAATGAAGAAGCCAGACAAAAAAAGAATATATCCTGCGTGATCAGATTTATAAAACCTCTAAAGAATGCAAACCAATCTATAGGACAGCAGATCAGTAAGGATCTCCTGGAAAGGTAAGGGGAAGAAGTTATGAAGGGGGGTTGTCGAGAAAAAGAGAGTACTGGGTTGATAGTCACAAGAAAACTATCTTGATTGTGGTTGATTATTTCATGGATGATTGTGTTGATTATTTCATGGATGTTTACATATGTCAAATCATCAAATTGTACACCTTAAATCTGTGCAGTTTATTGTGTATCAAGGAAACCTTAATAAGGCTATTAGGAAACAAGAAAAACAAACAAACAAGATGATGTGTGTAACCTGAATCACAACATTTTAGAAATGACTTCCCAAAACACTTATGGTCTAATAGGGAAAAAGGCATATTAGAGAATACAGAGATAATGCTTACAGCTGAGCATTATCTATGTTAATATGTTCATGGCAAAGCTGGTAAAACAAAGTTCTTCAGAGTACATGTCACACCCTGAGAGGAATCCGATAATTCTGATTGGGAATACTGAGAATGTTATGCTTAGGTGGCAGTGAGAGCATCACTGGACCCATTGAAGTAGGAGGAAGGAGCAGGTTAGGGGCTTGTTTTCACTTGTTTTTCCTGTTTCTGTCCTCCTTTTTTCTCTCCTTTTGGTACATTATAGAAAAAAAGAAAGAGAGGGTTAAGTACCTTATTCCTGTACTCTGTTATCCAATTTATCAACAAAACAGACATCTCTAACTACACAAGAACTCCAGGAGAGAGTCTAGAATGCAACTTTCTATTATAGAAGATTCTAAAAGGTAAACTTCAACTGATGAAGAGATGAAGAAGGAAAGTATGGCAAAACTTTGTTTTATTGGGAGAGAAGTGGCTGAAATAAAGGTGGGGGCTATAATAATAGAAGAGAATATAAGTAATCTATAATCCCTGAAAAAATGGAAAGAACAAATAAAGCTGGGATGGGAAGAAGAAAGATAGGAGGTAGTATAGAAAGCTGTATAGCTTTAAATTAAAAGCCTTTAAAGCTGGCAAATCAAGTAATAGAACTGTAAGCATGCTTAAATGTTTAAATGTAATCAGTACAAAAACCTCATAATCACTAACATCAGGTGGTAGAACAATTTCATTATTGCTAAGAGTAGAGAGTTTTAGCCTGGTATCTGCTAAAAACCAGAAGAATAAATAGAAAGATATAATTAGTCCAGAAATATACTTGCAAATGTGAAAACTTAGAAGTATGTGATAATTTTTTTGCAAAGGCAAAAGATTAGAAGTAGTTGAAATATTCAGTAATTGGAACTACACAATTGTACAATGAAGTCACTGGAAAGACTGAGAAAGCTCTCTGTGTACTTACATGGAATGATCTCTAATATGGCTATTAAATAACAGGAACAAGGCAAAGAAGCATAGGTATGGAATGCTATCAGTTGGATGAGAAAAACAACACATATGCATTTAATCATGAACCAAAATGTTGTCATGCAGCATATACATATATATGTTGTCCATGATGGACTGCATATGTGACAGTGGTTCCATAAGATTATAGTGGAGCGGCCCTATACAGGTGTTCCCTTTTTTTGGTCTTTTATATCATATTCTTATTGTAACTTTTCTATGTTTAGATACATTAAAATACACAAATACTTACTATTGTGTCTTAATTGTCTATAATATTAATACACTAACATGCTGTACTGGTTTGTAGCCTAGGAGCAATAGGCTATACCATATAGCCTAGGTGTGTAGTAGGTTGTATGATCTAGCTTTGTATAAGTATATTCTATGATTGCACAATAACAAAATCACATAAAGATGCATTTCTCAGAATGTATTTCTATCATTAAATGAGGCATGGTTGTATATATCATATAAAATACATCTGGAAAGGTAACCAACAAAAATGTGTTTTTAACTTAGATGTTGATGAGGAAGGATGCTGTAGGCAGAGATCAGGAATAAGATGAAATTTCTTTACTGAATACCTTTTCATACGTTTTAAATTCACCATTTGCACATATATTAATTTTAAAAAATAATGATAAATTTAAAATGTCCTTTTAGTGAGATGAAATTCACATAACAAAAAATTATTTTAAAATGCACAATTCAGTGACGCGTCGTATATTGTATATTCATAGTGTTGTGCAACCATTTTCTCTATCTAGTTCTAAAACATTTTCATCACCCTCCAAGAACACTTTGTATCTATCAGGCAGTCACTTCTAATTAATAATTTGTTTTTAAACAAAAATAAATCAAAACCCTCATGATGACTTATAAAGATATCCATAGACTGCACTTTCCTTTGAATCTGTGCAGCCTTAATTCCAGCCACATTACTACTTCCTATTTTGAGTCACAGTGATCTAATTTCTATGCTTCTTGAATTTGCCAAATTCTTTTTCTCTCTTCAGAATATTTGCGCAAGCTACTCTCTCTGCCTATAACACAGCGCTCTCTACTTTTCATCTATCAAATTTCTAGTCCATCTTAAAATGTCCATAGATATCCTGGTTTGCCATCCAGACTAAGTAGTTCTCCTACAGTTACTGAGATCATGTAGCTTATTAGTAGTAAATTTTAGATTTAGACCTAGAAAAGCTAATGCTAAAGGCTATCTTTCTAGTATCTTAGCTCTGCTGGCCGTTCTCTGGCTCATCTAATGATATTCAATTCACACATGATAATAAAAAATTTATTTTTCATAAACACAAGCCTTAGTTCTCAAATACATGCATTCTGAGGACTGGGACATATGATGTGATTTAGAAAGTTGCATAAAATAAGGCACCTCCTAGAGCAAATGATTTTGAGCATAAATTAATATGTGAGGAAATAGAGTAAATAGAAACCATCAGCCAGTCCCATAGGGACACTAATGGCAGATCAAAATAAAGGGTAGTACTATAATGCCTTGTCCTGAACTCAAAATCATTATTTGTCTCTAGTGAATTACATGACATTGGAAATTCAGATGTTGAAACAGCCACAAAGAGTTTTAATACATGCTTCATATTTTAGGGCATGAAAAATCAAACCACTACAAATTACCCAAAAGAGACCAAACTCGTATTGTCTGATGGCCAGTTCCTTTGGGATTAAGGTTTTGAATACATCATTTTGGGTTTTAGACATCTGAATTGCATCCCAGTTCTCTACAAAACCTTTAATAGGGAAAGATGGCTGGTTTTGTTGACATGTAATCCATTCTCTTCGTTGTCCAATATAATCTCCTACGTAAGTAATGCCATGATTTTGCACCTTTTTTGAAAAGTGGACATTACAGCTGTAGTTTCTATAATGCAGCTGCCATGGTCCAATTAGAGGTAAAATAAATCTCACCATCTTTGATGATACTTTTTGCAGTTGAAACCAGGGCATATAGATGGATCTGAGAAAATGGGATTTGACTGTGCGATTATCATACTCAGTTAATGTACACAGTTTATTTACTGTGAAAAATAATTATTATACATGCAGATATTAATTTTTGCTATCAAATACCACTTAGGAAAACACAATTTAGAAACTTTTATATTAAAAATGCCTGAAATGGCTATTTTAACTGATTCATAACATTTTATTCTGAGAGTTTTGTATGATTGCTTCAGTGTCGATGCTGAGCAGAGGGGAACAAAGGGATCCACCTAATAAGCCAGCGTCTGGGATTTGGAAGCCAAGGAACCAACCGCAGTGTTGGAAATGGTGCTCGAGGTCACTGTGACTTGTATCTTAAAGAGATAATTTTCCTCTCAATATTAGTTTTAACTTTTACTTGAAGTCTTCTTACAGCTTAAATAAAAATATCACTGTTGGAAATGATTTAGTATTTGGCCCGCATTCACTAGTAAGAGAAAAATGTATTTTTGATGCAATAGTGATAATGATGATGATGATGATGACAATGACCAACATTTACCAAATGCTCGCCATGCACTTGACATTGTCTGGGTGCTTCATACATATTACCTAGTTTAATTCCTTTACTATCTTAGGTAGTAAGTAATATAATTATGTCTCTATTTTCAAGATGTGAAAACAGGTACAGATTAATTGAGTGAAATAATTTGATTTAGTTTATGTTACCAACAAGACATATAACCATAGTGAATACTACATTTTACTAATCCCTGTTTATACCTACCAGTTACTGAGTACTTGCCTTTGGGCTTCATGCAGGGATTTTTAAAAAAATTATTTATTTTACTCTCACAACAAATGAGGTAGATCTCAACATTTTATGGACAAAGAAAATGAGACTTAAAGCAATTAAACAAATTGCCCACAGTCACCTTTCTAGTGTTACCTAATTTTCAACTTAGTAATAAAATCTAAATCTCAATATATTAAAGAGTGTTTAGTTTTGGCCATTTTCTGGATGTCAAGATTTTCTTATTTTCTTAAATGAAACTGCATTTACAAATTATCTTACCTTGTACAATGCCTTGTGCAGTCAGAAGGACTTGTTGGGCCCTGGTAGAGAATCTTCTCCTCCTTAGAATTAGATAAATATATATATATATTTGATACATAAGATAACTTTTCCCTATATTGGTTTATTTCCACAATGAAGAAAATTTTCTGTACTGAATCTAATCGAATGGGCTTGATGTGTGGAGTGAATTTTATATATACTTCATCTTCAAGTTGTTTTTCAAAAGCTTAAATTGCTCTTCCAAGGAGAGGATAAAAATAATTTTTGATGCTAGATTGCTTATGTCAATTCCTTATTTTCATTACTGTAGAATTGGAAGTTTTTCTTCCAACAGAGACATCTATAGGAAATATGTGGTTATATTTTCAAGTGTACTTACAGTAATAATGATGTGTTTGGCTCTTATTCTTTAGTATTTTATATAAGATTTAATTAACCATTACTGTAATCAGGCATAGATATAATGTACATTTTATTAAGGCACAGAAAGTGAGAAGCAATTGTGAAGTCATAGGTCAAAAATATAATTGCCAAAAATCTCACAACTGGTAAGTGACAGTATTATTTGACACTGTAGACACTGCATTTGGGATGTAACAATGACATCAGCAACATTAAAATGATGTGGGAGGGGCAACTCAAAGGATGTGCTTGAAGTGGAAGCAATGGATGGAAGATGAAGGGGTTTCTAGTTGTCAGATGAAAACATGACAAAATAAAAACAAGGTAATTGTGCATGTGGGAATCTCTCTGGCTTGGAAAGATAAATGTCGAGAGATATCATTGCCATGGCAAAGGAAAGCTTGTGAAGATACAAAATATTGATTGCCATATGGAAAATCTATGTGATTTAACTCAAAATGTTGTTTGCCATAATGGAAAGCCATCAGAAGCTCAACTATACCACTTACCAGCTGTGAACTTGGATTGGAAAAGTTGTCTAAGAGGGATAATAACACTATCCTCCTATGAGTGTCACTGTGAGATGTTGATGAGGAAATATGGATAAAAGTCCTAAGACAGCTTTGATAAATCTCTTACAATGTTCTATTGTTCCAATTTTTAAAAAGTCAGGAAGATAGAGTAATTGTCAAATACTTAAGCACACTAATATGGGAAAGGAATTAAATCTATTCTTTTGGGGACCTGGTGAATTGAAACAGATTTTGACTTAGTACTAAGCCTAGTTTCAATTAGGGCTTACCAGAAGAGGTTAGTTTTCCTTGAGAATATATACATTATCAGTGAAGAAACGTAAAGAAATGGTGGTCACTTAGATAGTGTGAAGAAGATTCAAGCATTAGATCAGCATTAATTTAGGTTAATTATAAGGCTTCTTATGATCCTCGGGATCTATGATTATATCAAAGTCAAGACTAAGAGAAAACAGACTTCACTGTTTTTTCTGTCCCTATGGCAAAAGCCTCCCTCATTAAGACAAATTTTAAACAAATAAAATCTCATTTCATGTAACAAGTGCATTGCCCAAGGAACTATGTCTTACCATAAATATTTCTGAAAGTTGTTGGGGTTACTTATTTATAAAACGTATCACCTTAAGACAGTAGAAATGAAGAATAATATAAAAGCTTAAATTATGTTATATTACAATAGCATGTTAATTGTATACTTTACTTTCTAGGGCAGGGATTGCAATCTCTTTTTGTAAGGAGAGGGACACTAAATATTTTAGGCTTTGTGGGACATTTGGTCTCTGAATTGGCTCAACTCTACTATTAGAGTGCTAGGCAGCCATAAACAATATGCAAATGAATAAGCATGGCTGTATTCCAATTTGGCCCACATGCAATCATCGTATGTCAATCTTTTGCAATGAGGGCAGCGTGTCTGTGAAGTTTCTCAGTTCCAAGCAAAGTAACTCCCTCTTCATAATGATTTCAGCAGAAAATGCATTTATTAAAGAATATTGGCAGTTTGCAGAATCTATAGCAGGCTAGAGAACAAGGAATGAATGTAACAAAACCAGGAAAAATGACCAAATCATGCATAAAACCAATCACATGAAGACAACTCTGCTCCAAGGCACTTAAAGGGGCTACTAGATTTGTGAACAACACTGCCTCTGGATTTTGGGTGTGGCTATGCCTGTCACTCTTCCCATCAGCCTTAACAGAATAGAATCTTCAATAGTCCTATTTCATTGTTTCACCAGCTTTGAAATCCAAGATCAGTGTGGGTGCCTTGGATTAGCAGAGTCTAGGTCAAATGCCCACATTCTACCATTAATGCAGGGTGAGGAGGTAAGTACTCAGCATTTTCACCTTACATGATTGACACAAGAAGTGAAGAATACCCAACTTAAGAAAAAAATTCAGCACTGATTGACACAAGAAATGAAGAATTATCCAACTTAAGAAAGAAATTCAGCACTGGGCAACAAAAAAGAATAACAAATGTCCAGAATAACAAGGACTGAGGTTAGTTTTTTCCACATATGTCTCTGCAGTAGCTAGAATGCTGCCCAGTGTATAACAAATTTCCATGAAAAATGTACCTAATAAACAAAAATTGAGTAAGAATTACTAAGAGCGGCCTGAGATTTATTGGTGACATAAGGAATGATTATTCTCTTCCTACACTATATGCCTAAGCTCTTACAGAAATAGACATATAGTAGAAAGGCAGTGTATGCATTCTTTGAGATGAGTACACTAGGAAGATAGTATACTCATGCCTCATGAGACGGCAATGACTAACCTGATAATTCGTTTATTCATTGGCTATTTGTGAATATTCCTTTGTTCCGGGCAACATGATAGGTAGAAGAAACAGAATGATTAGCACAAACAGAGGTGTAGCCTGCTCTGATGGAGTTTCTCATCTATAAAGGGAGAAAAACATTTAGAAAAAAGAATTTAACATAAAATTTCAAGTTACGTTAAGTGCTATAAAGGAAGGTAGATGGTGCCATCAGTGGAAATAGACATGAGATCTGGACAGGGTTTCAGAGAAGGTTTTTCTGACAAAGTAATGACTAAGCTGAGATCTGAAGAATGAATGAAAATAGTTATATAAAAGATGTGGTGAAATTAGGAAAACAAAAAGCCTGAAAGGCAAAGCAAAAGCATATGCAAATGCCATAGGAAAGGGGTGACAAGAAGAGCACTTCTAAAGGCGCTTATTGAAACTGGGCAGATGCTGCCATGCTTCCTGTATAGCCTGTGAGTCAATTAAACTCTTTTTCTTACAAATTACCTAGTTTCAGGCGTTTCTTGAAAAGAAAGAAAGAAAGAAACTGGACCCCTTCCTTACACAATATACAAAAGTCAATTCAAGATGAATTAAATAATTAAATGTAAAACTATAAAAGTGCTAGAAGAAAACTTAGGCCATACCATTTTACACATGGTCCTTGGCAAAGACTTCATGAAGAAGATGCCGAAAGCAATTGAGAGAGAGAGAAAAAAAAAAAACCTGACAAATGGGACATAATTAATCTAAAGAGCTTCTGCACAGCAAAAGAAATTATCAACAGAGTAAACAGACAACCTACAGTATGGGAGAAAATATTCACAATTTGTGCATCCAAAAAGATCTAATTTCCAGAATCTATAAAAAACGTAACAAATTCAACAAAAGCAAATAACACCATTAAAAAAAGCATGAACAGATAATTTTCAAAAGAAGATATATATGTGTCCAAAAAGCACATGAAAAAATGTTCAACATTGCTAACCATTAGAGAAATGCAAATCAAAACCACAATGAGATACCATCCCATACCAGTCAGAATGGCTATTATTAAAAAGACAACAAATGACAGATGCTGGTGAGGTTACAGAGAAAAGAGAATGCTTATACCCTGTTGGTGGGAATGCAAATTAATTCAGCCATTGTGGAAAGCAGTGTGGTGATTTCTCAAAGAACTTAAAACAAAATTACCATTCAATCCAGCAATCCCATCACTGAATATATATACCCAAGGAATATAAACTGTTCTATCATAATGTTCATTGCAGTACTATTCATGAAAGCAAAGACATGGAATCAACCTATATGCACATCAATGGTAGACTGAACTTTTAAAACTGTGGTATATATACACCATGGAATATTAAGCGCCTTAAAAACAAAATCATGTCCTTTGCAGCAATATAGATGGAGCTGGAGGCCATTATCCTAAGTGAATTTACACAGGAACAGAAAACCACATACTGCATGTTCTCACTTATAAGTGGGGGCTAAACATTAAGAACACATGAGCACAAAGAAGGGAACAATGGACATAGGTCTACTTGAGGTGGAGGGTAGGAGGAAGAAAAGGATTAAAAGAGACTTATCGGGTACTATGCTTATTACCTGGGTGATGAAATAATCTGTACAACAAACCCCTATGACATGCAGTTTACCTATATAACAAATCTGCACATGTACTACTCTGAACTTAAAAGTTAAAAATAAATAAATTCTGACTCTCTCTCTCTAAATACACACACACACACACACACACACACACACACACACACACACACACACACACACACACAGTTTATATATATACACATACATACACATAAATTGGTCATTCTCTGACATAACCACAGTGCAAAGAATAAATTGGAGGGTGCAAGAATGAATTTGGGAATTCGAGTCTCAGAAGGAGAGCAGAGAGAGAAAGAAGAATGTGTGAAGTAATTATGACTGAAACTTTGCAAATGTAATTTAAAAAAGATTATATATCCAAAAACCTCAATGAATTCTAAGAAGAATAAAGTCAAAGAGATCTACAGCAATACATATGACATATTTTAAATAAAACTATATCAAACCAAAGAGAAAATCTTCTTAGAAGAGAAGAAATAAAGCAAGAGGAAAGTGACTATTATATAGATGTAACTCAAGAATGGAAAACCAAACATTGTATGTTCTCACTGATATGTGTGAGCTAATCTATGTGGACACAAAGGCATAAGAATGATACAGTGGACTCTGGGGACTTGAGAGGGAAGTGAGAGTGGGGCAAGAAATATAAGACTACAAATATAGTGCAGTGTATATATGGGTGATGGGTGCACCAAAATCTCACAAATCACCACTAATGAATTTACTTATGTAACCAAATCCCACCTATGCCTCAATAACTTATGGAAAATTTTTTAAAAAGAAAAGAGATAAAGAATTATGGAAAAAAATAAATGCACATGGATTAGACTTTCCAGTTAAAAGTCAGAAATTGGCAGAATGGGTAAAAAACAAAAACAACCACAATTCAACTACATGCTCTCTATAAGAGATTCATTTTAGAGTCACAGACTCAAATAAGTTGAAATTAAAAGGTTGAAAAAGTTATCCTATGCTAAGAATAATCAAAGAGAGCAAGAGTGGTTATAGACACTGGACAAAATATACTTTAAGTTAAAACTAGACAAAATATACTTTAAAAATTATAACAAGAGATGAGGAAAGACATTATGCACCAATAAAGTTATCAATCCACCAAGAAGATGTAATAATTATAAATATTTAAACAACTAACAAAGGAAATAAGTCCAAAATTAATAGAATTGAAGAAAGAAATAGACATTTCTACAATAATATTTGGAGACATCATTACTCCACATTAAAGCATAGAACAGGTAGACATAATATAAAAAAAGGAGTAGCAGACTTGAACAACACTATAAACCAATACACCTAACAGACATATGCAGGACACTCCACCCAAAGATAATAGAATTCACATTATTCTCAAGTGTACAAAGAACGTTCTCCAGGATATGTTAGGTCATAAATAAACCTCAAAAAACGGGAAAGATTGAAAACATCAAAATACTTTCTCCAGCCTCATGGAGTAAAGCTAGAAATAAACAACAGAAGGAAAAGCAAGAAACTTACAAATATATGAAAGTTTAGCATACTACTTTTAAACAATCCATGAGTTGAAAAAGGAAATCGTAACAATATTAGAAAATACATTGGGACAAATGAAAACAGAAATACACTATAAAAAACCTATGGGATGTAATAAAAGCAGTGCTCAGAGGGATATTTATAGATGTAGATGCCTACTAAAAGAGAAGGAAGATCTTAATCAACTAATTTTATAACTTAAGGAATTATGAATGAAGAGTGAATAAAATCCAAAGCCAGTAGAAAGAAAAAATAAAGATTAAATAAATTAACTATAGAGAATAAAAGAGAAAGTATTAACAAAACTGAAGATTTCTTCTTTGAAATGATTAACAAAATTGATCCTTTGGCTAGACAATTTAGAAAAAATGAAAAAATATGCAAATAAAATAGAAAATTAAAGTGAGGACATTACTCACTTTTTAAAAGGATCATAAGAGAATTCTATGAACAAGGGACACTAACAAATTAGATATCCAAGATGTTCAAATAGACGAACTTCTAAAACACATTAAACTACAAAAATAGATCCCAGAAAAAAATAGGGAATATGAACAGCTCTATAGCAAGTAAAGAGAATGTATCAGAAATAAAGAGAAAACTTCATGAAAGAAAAGCCCAGGACTTCCCTCATGAATTCTATCAGTTATGCCAAGACTTAATACTAATAACTCTTAAACTCTTCCAAAAAATAGAAGAGAGAATACTCCCTAGCTCTTTTTATGAGGTCAGCACTACACTGACACCAAAGCCAGAAAAATACATCACATACACACAAAATTACAGGCCAGTATATTCTATAAATATGGATGCAGCAATCCTCAACAAAATGCTAGCAAGTTGAAACCAAGAGTATATTAAAAATATTACACATTATGACCAAGTGAGATTTATCCCAGGAATCCAAGGGAATTTTAAATAGACAAATCAGTCAATATAATACTGTACATTAGTAGACAAGGTTACAAGTGATATAATCATCTTAATTGACACAGAGAAAGCATTTGGCAAAATCCACACCATTTTCAGGAAAAAAAAAACCCCACAACTTTATCTTAACAGATGATAAAAGAAAAAAGAAGACCTTCAACATGATAAGAAGTACTTAGGATGAGCCCACAGTTAACATTACACTTAATTGTGAAAGACTGAAAGCATTTATTCCAAGGTAAGAAGAGGAAAGGAATGCCCGCTTTCACCAATTCAATTTAGCACTGTACCAGAAAACCTAGCCAGAACAAAAAGAATTTTTAAAAGACATCCAAATTAGAAAAGAAGAAATAAAAGTTTTCTCTTCACAGATGACATGATCTTATATAGAAATAATCTTGTGTTTTTTAAAATTTCAACTTTTATTTTAGATTCGGGGGTACATGTGCAGATTTGTTGCCTGGCCATATGCTGTGATGCTGACATTTGAAGTTCAATTGATTCTGTCACCCTAGTACTGAGCATAGTATCCAACAGTTAACTTTTCAAACATCTCCTCCCTCTCTTGTTCTCACACCTAGTAGTTCCCAGTATCTATTGCTGTCATGTTTGTGTCCATCAGTACCCAGTGTTTTGCTCCCACTCAGTCTGGATTGCTCAGATGCCCACTGGAAAGGTGAGTCACAGCGGGATACTTTGCCTCTCTTACATACTGGGACTTCATTCACTTTTATCAGCTGGGTGCTGTCATGGGAGTTGTTTGCCCACATTCTCCTTCCTGGGATCTGTGGCACCCTTCATGATTCTGGTGGATTCCTATTTTGGAGAAGTTGATCCTCAAACTCAAACAAAATTACAAAAGACTCCAAATAGGCAAAAAACTATTCAAAAGAAGAACAAAGTTGGAAGTTTCTTACTTCCCAATTTCAAAACCTACTACAAAGCTACAGTAATTGAAAAAGTGTGATTATGGTATAAAGATAGACAAACAGACCATTGGATGAGCATTCAGAATCCAAAAATAAATTCATGTATCTATGCCTAACTGATTTTCACAAGGGTGCGAAGACTTCATTAAGAAAAGAATAATTTCTTTAATAAGTGATGCTGTGAAAACTCAATAGTCACACAATGCAAAAGAATGAATTTGGACCCCTACTTAATGCGATATACAAAAATTAACTCAAAATGAGTTATTGATCTATATGTAAGAGTGAAAACTGTGAAACAGCTGGAGAAAAACATACAGGCAAACCTGTATGATCTTTGATTGGGCAATGGATTTTTAAATTTGACATATGAAACATAAGCAACAAAAGAAAAATATATAATATAAATTATATATCACCAAAACAAACATTAAAAAAATACCGAGCCAAGCATACTGGTTCATGCTTGTAATCCCAGTGCTTTGGGAAGCCAAGGCAGAAGAATTGATTGAGGTCAGGAGTTTGAAACCAGCCTAGGCAAGGAAGTGAGACTCCATTTCTACAAAAATAAAAATCAAAAAATAAATTAGCTGAGTATGATGGCGTGCACCTGTGGTCCTAGCTACTTGGCTAGGAGAGAGAATTATTTGAGCTCAGAAGCTGGAGGCTTCAGTGAGCTATGATTGTACCACTACACTCTGGCTTCATTGAACCACTACACTCCAGCCTGATTGACAGAGAAGACCAAATCATAAGAAACAAACAAATAAACAAAACAAAAAACCCTAGGTGCATTTAAGAATATTATAAAGAAAGTGAAAAGACAACCTATGAAATGAGAGAAAATGTTTGCAAATCATATGTGGATACGGGTTTGGTATATGGAATATATAAAAAACTCTTACAAGTTTAGGAAAAAATCATCCAATTAAAAAATGGGTAAAGAATAAACATTTCTTCAAAGAAGATATACAGATGTCCAATATACATATGAAAAGATGTTCAGAATCATTAGTCACTAGAAAAATGCAAATTAAAACTACGAGACACTACTTCCCACACACTAGGATGAGTATTATAATGTATAAAACAAGTCAAAATCCAGAAAATAGCAATTGTTAATAAGATATGAAGAAATTATAATTCTTAACCACTCCTTATGAGAATGAAAATGGTGCAGTGGCTGTCAAAAACAGTTTGGTGATTTCTCAGAAAGTTAAACGTAGAATTACCACATGATTCAGCTGTTTCACTCATAGGTATATAGCCAAAATAATTTAAAACAGATACTCAAACAAATTCATGTACAAGAATGTTCACAGAAGTGCTAGTCACAATAGCCCAAAAGTAGATTTCTTGGGACCCAAATGGTTATCAAGAGATAAAGGGATAAACAAATTGCAGTATATGCATACCATGGAATATTCACCACCATAAAAAGCAATGAAGTTTTTATACTTGTACAATGTAGATAAACCTTGAAAACGTTGTTAAGTGAAAGAAGCCAGACATAAACAGTCACATATTTTATGATTCCACTTATTTGCAATATACAGAATATGCCAATCAATGGTGAAAGAATATTGGTGGCTGCCAGGAGATTGGGGAGGAGAGAATACAAGCTGACTTCTTAATAGGTATGGGGTACTCCTTGGGGAGTGATAAAACTGTTTTGGAACTTGATATAGATAGTGATTGCACAGTACCATGAATGTACTAAAAGCCACCGAATTTTACAGTCTAAAATGGCTAATTTTATGTTATATGAACTTCAATAAAAAGCACAACAGCAAAAGAAACAAAGAATGGATGTGGTAAGTGACTGGGAGGTTGTTGGATTAGTTCAGAGCAAGAGAGGAGAGTGTTTTTGACTAGGGTGGAGATGGAGATAAAAAATAAGTAAACTGTCTATGGCAAGCTGGGTTTGATGTCAGACGAAGATGGGGAGGAGAAGGGAAAACACTAACAG
The DNA here is from genome assembly GCA_963574635.1 of Cheracebus regulus. Lineage (NCBI taxonomy): Eukaryota > Metazoa > Chordata > Mammalia > Primates > Pitheciidae > Cheracebus > Cheracebus regulus. Next base: position 11,858 of record CAUYQU010096620.1, on the reverse strand, counting down.
ACAGGCTTTGATTTGGGTCATGGCCAACTGAATGCTGTGAAGGGATATTAATGGGAATTCAGCCAGATCAGACTTCCCCTCAAACTCATTATCTGACCCTATTTAAAATGGACTTACAGACCCATAAAACCAATTCTGGTTAGGCCCATTTATTTTTATCCAATAAAACTTAAAGCTTTCATTTGATCCATTAAAATTCTTCATATCATCTTTTTATTTCTCTCTTATAAAGCCATTTTTTCATGTTCTAAGCATAACAATTATCTACTTGACAAATGTATTCCTAATTACACAATTACTTCATTATATAGTATCAGCTTAAGAATACCTGAAGTCTGACGTCTGTCTGGGAAGCAAATTATTTAATGTAAAATGTAATTTTTTCTCAAATAATTTAATGTACAATGTAATTTTTTCTCAATTTTTAGGGTTTGGGGAAAAAATTATTTGGGCAGAAAAGCTCTGGTGTATAATATTAGAACTGACATTCCTGAGAAAAATCAGACAGAATGGATCAAATGCTAGGAAATGAGAAAAGATTGATTAGAGGCCCTAGCAAGGCCTTTGTTTGCTGTAAATGTGCATCTACATGTGTGTGCATGTTCACGTGTGTGCATATTCACATGTGTGCATAAGTGTGATATATGTGTTCATGTCTGTGTTTATGTGTGCTTAAGGTAGTGAAAGTGTCTTGGTCATGAAATGGCCTTATTTTGAGTCTAAGTGGTGAGAAGTTCAAAGTTTTTCTCCATGACACAAATGGCACCCATGGTCCCCTACCCCAATCTCTGAAATATTCCTCTCTACATCTTCATAGCAGTGGCTGTAATTCCTGTATGTTAAGGGCAAATATGAAGAGGCAAGGTAGGATGCTTTATCAGCTATTAAAACTCAATAGGAGTTTAACTACCAGAACTTTTATATTCTCTGACAGCTGAGAATAAGTTATGGGGCAATGGGACTTTTGATGAAAGTATATTAAAACCACCAATTAGGGGCCTAAGACATTTCTGGGCACCTTGATAAACAAATTGCAACTCTGGTGTTTGGGGAAATGGTAATCGAATAACAAACTTTTCTTATTTGCCAGATGTAAAGAGGTCATTCTAAAGATTTTTGCTTATATGAAGTCTTTTCTTAGGCTGATCTTGGCTCCTTTAACTGCCTCAGAAATTGGTTGTCCACTACCTTAGAAATGTAGCCAAACCCCAGACAATTTCTTCTATTGGGAACATATTTGGTGTTCTTTATAAGATTTTCAACAACTCTCAAGTCCTGATATTCCCTTGGGGATTCTGAACTCTTGAGTAGAAACCCCACTATTGCCCTCAGAAAACTTAGGCTACACTGTAGGGACTGGATTGAACACGTCACTCTCAGTTATTGCTCTCAATGTCTTTGACATTGACATTCGTCTCTCTAAATTCATTATTTATCTGTCCTTTCCCAGCTACTTGACAAGATAAACATGCTAAAATCTCATCTATTTTCCTCCTGCCTTGCCTTTCTCCTACATAGTTGTAAGGCTCAATGTTAAAGTCAATATATATATACATATATATATATATATATATATATGTATATTGTATTTTAAGTTCTGAAGTACATTTGTAGATCATGCAGGATTATTGCATAGGTACATACATGGCAATGTGGTTTGTTGCCTCCATCCCCCCATCGCCTATACACGAGAACAGAAAAATACCACGTGTTCTCACTCATAGGTGGGTGTTGAACAATGAGAACACATGGACACAGGGAGGGAAGCATCACACACTGGGGTCTGTTGGGGGCAGGTAGGGGAGGGACAGCGGGGGTGGGGAGGTTGGGGACAGATAACATGAGGAGGAATGCCAGATAAAGTCATTTCTGACAGCCCTCACCATCCTCCCACTCCTCAGGCTACACTGGGCATCATCCCCTATGCTCTCATAGCACCCTGTGCATCCTGCGTCGTGGGTCTTATTCTGCACTTTCATTGTCACCTACTTGAGTGACACAGATGTCACCTAGATGCCTTCTTTTTTGAGATATTGGTAAAATTGCATCAAACTTTTAAATTCAATGGCCCGAAGGCATCCAATCCCTCCACAGGGAATCAGCTAATACCAGCTATTACCCACAGGGCATTTGAGGGGAGGAGAGAAGGGTATGGGAAGATGTGATTTTTCTGGAAGTCCTGACTTTAGAGCAGGAGAGGAAAATGGGGACAAACCATCCTGCTGTACAAAGATCTAGACTGGAAACTCACCATGAGACTCTGTTTCAATGAGACAGCAACAGGAACAATCATCACTCTTTACAAGCACTCTATGTCACTAGAGATTGTGAAGGAAAGTGTGTCATGGAAGGGGACCTGTCACAACACCCCCTGCCTTCCCTGATGCTTTTTTCCTGCTTGTTTCTTCTCATCACCTTCCTCTCAGTCTGCCAAGGATTTCTCAATTATCTTCTCAATGGGCAGAGCACTGTTCTTCCTCTGGATGTTTGGTACCAACCACCTTATTAAGACACCTCTTTACACTTACTCATTTCTCATTAGAGTATGGACCACACCACAGCAGGGTATGAGTCTATCTCCTTCAACTCTATTCCCTGTGAAGTTCGTGATTTATAGTTCTGGCAGGAATTTGGATGAAGTAATTAATAGAGTTGTGATGGAATTGAGAGACACTATCCATGGAGAAACCTATGGACATAATTGGAGTCTGTGCCATTTTTAGACTTACAGTCAAAATGTTTAGATTTCAGTCAGCTCCCAGGTTTAACTATAAGTAACTCCCTTGTGCTTGGCACAATGTAAAACACCCTGGGGAGTTTGCTAGAAGCTCATGATGTCACTTTCATTATAAAGTGTACAAAGAAGAAGATAAAATGATTGTGCCTGAAATGATTAGCTGACGGCTAAGTACTAACTTAGATGGAATTGAAAATAGCCTTCAGAGAAAGAAGAGGCTGGTGTGGGCTGGGGCCTCTGGGTGGGTTTTATCTATGAGGAAGGTATTGAAGAAGGACTAGGACTTTGGATTGATGAGGAGGAGGTGAGATGACTTGACCTGTCTGGACAGTGGGGCGAAGGTGAGCAGGTGTGCACAGAGGACAGCAAATGGCCATCAGCCAGGACAGAGGGACACATGTGTGGTGCTTGTTACAACTGGGAATAGGAATTTGCACCAGTATCTGTAAGTAAAAAGAAAACACTGTAGGTTCCTGAGCACCTCTTACATGCTAGATGTGTCCATATAAATCATTTGTACCTACGAAACTCTTAACTGAGATTTACAGATGAGAGAACTAAGGTGTAGAGACACTGAACAGATTGCCCAATTCATATAGTGAGCAAGTGGTAGGGCTGGAATTCATCCTTCACTTCTCACTGCACACATAATACACTTCCCATTTCATGACCCTACCTACTGAAGAGAGATTATTTTGATTACAGGATGTGAGGAGGCTCACATCTAAGGAGGAGGGTCATTGGGCTCCAAGAGCTCACTGCTTTTTCTGGAAGGTGGGAGGCAATAGAGCAGAGGGCAACTCAGTCAAGGATTCTACAAAGTACATGCTGAGAAACACCTGGGCCCTCATGCTCGTCTGAAGCCCACAGGCAGGTGAGGAGCCTGAGGCAGAGAGCAGGTTGTAGGGCCTTCAGAATTCTCAGAGCATCTCCCACTTCTGTATGGCAGGTTGTGTCCCAGAGACACCCAACACGGCAGCCAACACGGAATGTGAGTAAATCCTGTCAGTCTTGTCAGCCAATAATAACTTTCTTGGCCAAGTCTATGTCCACTTTAGGGTTTTCTGGATTTCATATTGGACCTCTGACCAGCCTCGGGGCTACAGAGTGCTAATTTAAAGGCAGGAAGTAGGGAAGTATGTTTTATTTTCTTCATTTAGCAGATGAGGAACACAAGGCTTCAAGAGCTAAGTCACATAAACCGTATATGAGATCGCACAATCCCATAATGTAAAACTGGGATTAGAACCCTGTGTTTATCCTATGATAAAATTTCAAGTTATTTCTATTGTGCCACACTACACAGAAACCTCAATTAACTTGAATATTTAGGGACTGATGTCACAGAAAGGGAGGCAGGAAATGTGAGAACATTGGAAGTAAACCAACAATTTTAGCACATATTCTGAGAATTTCCAAACTTGAGATTACATAATTTTTATGAGCTTGGCTTTTAAATCACTGCATTTTTTCTTCAAATTGAAGACTCTCAACAAAACCCTGCCTAGTTGGGTGCTCCCACCAGTTGAGCAGATAAGCTCTGGTTATAAATGAGACCCCATGCTTTGTTTTAAAACTTTTATGCTTTATTTGGAGGATTATAAAAAGTGTGTGTATGTGTGTGTGTGTGCATATGTGTGTGTGTGAGTGTGAGCAAGAGAGAGAGAGGGGGAGAGAGAGAGAATGAGAAAGAAAGAGAGAGATGGAGATCAAGAGAGAAAGAGCTCCTTTCCATGTATGAAAGACCCCGAGTTCCAACTAGGAGGACAGAGGTGCCCAAGGAGGAAGGAATCCACCCTGGGTGACAACACTCAAACTGAAAAGTCTTGACTTTTCAAATGAAGAGGAATGTGACATCATTCAACAAGTTACTACATCTCTTGCCACTTTTCAGTGGGAGAGAAATTGAGATCAGTGCAGTGCGGTATAGGCGGAATAGGGTGTGGACAACGCATCAAGAAGCCTCAGTTCTGGCCCTTGTCCCCTTGTCCTTGCAGTAGCTCCTTGTGTGACCTTGAGTGATTCATTTGATTGCTGGACTGTATTGAAGGCATATTTAAGAAGGAGAAGTTTAGTGTAGATAGTATATTACATCCTCTAATTTAAAACAAACACACAAACAGTGGAAACCCTGGGGTGGGGGACAGAGTGACCAGAAGGGGACACAGAACAGCAGCCTCTGTGGTTCTGGCGCTGTTCTGTTTCTTGATCTTTGTACCAGTTACAGGGGCCATCTAATCATCTATACATTTTTATTAGTTCACTTTTCTAAATGTATTTTATTCTTCTGGAATAGTTTACAATAAAAACATGCAAATCAAACCAACTGAAGTTCTAGTCACTTCAAATCATTATTTAGAAAAAAGACCAAGGAGAAACAGTGAAAAATAAGATGAAAAATGATTTAAAACCTCCCTAACAGACGTCATCTCATTTGCAGGTTTCAAAAAAGCTCAAAGGTGAATCGTCATGTAAGAAGAAAAGGAAATACAGATAGTAATAGCACAACAATTCAGGATGGACTGCTCTGGACAGCATGTCTTTATGATAGAAATGATCATCTATCACAGGTTTCCACTGAATGTGACCTTGCAACTACACAGTCTGATTTACTGTAATAACTGTATTCTGAGGCATTGCATATTTAATCAATTTCACGGAGGAGGCAGCAAGTTAAAATTGATGTTGAAACTCAGCACTCATGTTGTTGTGCTGGTATGCTATGATCCCACAACACAATATTACAGAATGTTAATGCACTGAGGGCCCAGAAAGACAGGAGCATACATATAGGATCACAATGAGTCCTGCTAACACACAGATCGCTTTTAGATAAATGCATCTCTTTCTTTAACATTGAAGGCAACTTGTAATTTTGATGGGATTCTATGTTTAAAATAAAAGAGATATAATCATTGAGGGTTGGAAGGAAAAGCCCATACATGGAACACTCAGCTGCCACTGTGGCTTGTGCTGATGAAGCTGCAGTGGAGGACTAGAGTACCATGGTGGCTGGAATCCCTGCCATTGAACAGACACCAGCACATCCTAGAAGCTTTGAGAGAGTTCTTTGGCAAGGTTGGCAGCAAAGAATGTCCTCTCTTGAAGTCAGTACCAAAATGGCTAGAAATTGGTGTTACAATTCTGGAATCTTACAAAATGAGGATTTTGGGGAGGCTGGATTGGTATAGGCCTTTTTGGAGAGTTATACAATGATCCCTAGTACAACTGAGAATACTTATTCTCTGTGACCCTACAACGTCACCCCAAGGGGTTTACCCTATAAAAATCCACTCACTGTGTACCCAGAGACATGGAAAGAATGTCCATAACAGCTTTGTGTGTAATAGTAAAAGTCTGGAAAAATACCCACTTCCACCCATGTATAAAGAATAAATAATTATGGTATTTTTACACAATGAAATACAATTTAGCAGTGAGAATAATTGAACTACAAGGATGTATATCAACCAAACCAACTTTATAATATTTTTTATTATATATGCAATTTTTAGAGGAATATAATATTTTATAAGATTTACTGTAAGAAAGAAAGAGGAAAGAAATATGAAAAGCAGCTCAACAGTCAGAGACAGGTTTATTTTGGAGAATAAACTTGAGAGGGGCTTCTGGCTGATTTTGGTCAGGAGTGCTCTCTCTTACAGACTAAGTGTATTTATTGTTTTTTTTTAGGGTGAGAGAGCTTATCACAAGCTTGGAATGTTTCTGCATAGGGAAGTTTGTGGCAGGGTTGGAATGTCCCTGGTCAGAGGGGAGGTTAATTTGGGCCTGACATCTCTCTGGCCAGAGGGGAGGTTATCTCAGGGCTGGCATGTCTCTGGTTGGGGAAGGGTTTGGATTGTTTCTAGTAGGAGAGGTTATTTGTGGTTTATTGTCATTCTGACCTTAGCCGTTAGGCTGATGCCTTTTGGATTTAGGCAGTTTTTGATCAAGGTGAACTTTAATATGACGGTGCTTGTCCAATGGTGATGGTCCTGCTCTGTCATTTATCAGCATGCAAAAATAACATTTTACAATACTTAAGGACCATGTATAACTGGTAAAGGTATAAAGAGATTTGTGGGAATGATAAACACTATGTTCAGTTTAGTGGTCATCTCTGAGAAGGAGTGATAGGGATCTGAACTGGAAGGCGCTCACAGGTATTCAATATGTGAATCTTTGCAGTAGTTTAAGTTATTCCTTGTGTTAGTCATTTTGTTTGGATGGCCAAAATAATTCATAAGACACCTTTTAAAAGTTAATCTGAAAATATAATTGTTAATTTTACATAGATCTGTTAATCTATGTATCAATCTATGTTTCATACAATAAATATTTACTGGGCTCCTGCTTCATGTGCATGATCTTCTAGGAGCTGTGAGAGAAATAAGAGAAGTAAAAGGCATAGTCTGTGTCCTTCAGGGGCTAATAGTTGAGTTGGGATGACAAGACACAGGGAAATTTAGGCCAAGTTATGACAAAAGAGAAACCTGAAAGACGGCTTGAAACAATGGTTCTGAAGAAGCCTGCTTCCCAGGAATATGGTAAAAGATAAAGAACATCGTGGATATGAGAAAAACAAAAACAAACAACCAAAAATCATGGAACATAAATCCACTCACTCATTGGAGTCCTGGATCTTTTTTCTAGGATATAGTGAAATCTGCCAACTTGATGAGTGCTGCCACTCAGGCCTGGGTTCTTTCAAACACTTCTTACAATTGCTGAAGTTTTGTACAAAGGGTGATTTTTGTTTTACACTGTATATGCTTTGTCAGTGTAAGTGTCACAGCTCTCCATGTGGAGGTGTCATAATGTCAGGGCAATATCCATTTGTCATTATAATGGTTTTTGTCCATAGAGCTCTTTGCGACTCTGTTTTACCCCCAAAATATATAAGAACATGTTGAGTTTAACCAAAATATCTTCTGTCCCCTCACAGGAGAACCAAGGGATGCCTTGGAGGAGGGCTCCGTTGTTCTGCTGACAACGATTTGTGCGAGACTGAGTAATGTATATTATAGAAAAGGCTAGATCACTTGGAAGGTCTTTACCAGATGAAATGGTTTGGCTGTGTCCTCACACAAATCTCATCTTGAATTGTAGTTCCTATAATCCTCAGGTGTCATGGAAAGGTCCTGGTAGAGGGAATTGAATCATGAGGATGGATTTTTCTCATGCTGTTCTCAAGATAGTGAATAAGTCTCATGAGATCTGATGGTTTTATAAAGGGCACTTCCCCTACACACGTTCTCTTTCTTTCTGCCATGTAAGACATGCCTTTCCTTCTCCTTTGCCTTCTGCCATGATTGTGAGGCCTCCCCAGCCATGTGAAACTGTGAATCTGTGAAACCTCTTTCCTTATAAATTACCCAGTCTCAGGTATGTCTTTATTAGCAACATGGGACCAGACTAATACAGTAAATTGTTATCAGTAGAGTGGGGTGCTGCTGGAAAGATAACCGAAAATGTGAAAGTGACTTTAGAACTGGGACATAGGCAGAGATTGGAACAGTTTGAAGGTCTCAGAAGAATACAGGAAGATGTAGGAAAGTTTGAAACTTCCTAGAGACTTGTTGAATGACTGATCAAAATGCTGATAGTGATATGGCCAATGAAGTTCATGTGAGGTGGTCTGCAATAGATGAGGATCTTGTTGGGAACTGGAATGAGGGTAACTCTTGCTGTGTTGTAGAAAAGAAACTGGAGGCATTTTTTTCCCTGCCCTTGATATTTGCGGAACGTTGAACTTGTGAGAGATGAGTTAGGGTATCTGGTGAAAGAAATTTCTAAGCAGCAAAGTGTTTAAGAGATGACTTTTGTGCTGTTAAAAGCATTCAGTTTTACATATGCACAAAGATAAGGTTTGGAATTGGAACTTATATTTAAAAGAGAAGCAGAGCATAAAAATTCAGAAAATATGTAGCCTGATGATGTGATAGAAAAGAAAAACCCATTTTCTGAGGAGGAATTCAAACCAGCTGCAGAAATTTGCATAAGCGGCAAGGAGCCAAATGTTAATCACCAAGACAATGAGTAAAATGTCTCCAGGGCATGTCAGAGTTCTTCACAGCAGCCCATCCTATCATAGGCCTAAAGGGCTAGGAAGAAAAAATGGTTACATGGGCTGGGTCCAGGGCCTTGCTACTCTGTGCAGTCTCAGAACTTGGTGCCCTGCATCCCAGCCATGGCTAAAAGGGGCCAAAATAGAGCACAAACCATGGCTTTAGAGGGCATAAGCCCCAAGCCTTGGTAGCTTCCACATGGTGTTGGGCCTGCAGGTGCACAGAAGTCAAGAATTTAGGTTTGGAAACCTCCACCTAAATTTCAGAGAATGTATGAAAATGTCTGGATACCGAGGCAGATGTTTGCTGCAGGGCCAGGGCCCACATGTAGAACGTCTGTTAGGTCAGTGCAGAAGGGAAATGTGGGGTTGGAGCCCCCACACAGAGTACCCACTGGGGCACTGCCCATTGGAGCTGTGAGAAGAAAGCCACCATCCTACAGACCACTGACGACTTGCACCATACACCTGGGATGGTAGAGCCACTGACAACTTGTACCTTACACCTAGAAAAGCTGCAGGCACTCAAGGCCTACCTGTGAAAATAGCTGGGAGGGGTACTGTACCCTGCAAAGCCACAGGGGTAGAACTTTCCAAGGCCATGGGAGCCTAGCTCTTGCATCAGTGTTACCTGGTTGTGAGACTCCTGGATTTGAGACTCCTGGACGTGGAGTCAGAGGAGATCAATTTGTAACTTTAAGTTTTAATGACTGTCCTATGGGATTTCGGACTTGGATGGTGCCTGTAGCTCCTTTGTTTTGGCCAATTTCTCCCATTTGGAATGGGTATATTTATCCAATGCCTGTACTCCCATTGTATCTAGGAAATAACTAACTTGCTTTTGATTTTACAGGCTCATAAGTGAAAGTAATTTGCCTTGTCTCAGTTGAGACTTCAGACTGTAGACTTTTGGGTTAATGCTGAAATAAGTAAAGACTTTAGGGGATTGCTGGGAAGGCAGAATTGTGTTTTGAAATGTGAGGACATGAGATTTGGGAGGGGCTGAGGCAAAATGATATGGTTTTGCTGTTTCCCTACCCAAATCTCATCTTGAATTGTAGCTCCTATAATTCCCACATTTCATGGGAGGGACCCAGTGGGAGGAACTGAATCATAAGGGTGGGTTTTTTTCATGCTATTCTCATGATACTGAATAAGTCTCATGAGATCTGACATTTTTATAAAGGGTAGTTCACCTGCACACTCTCTTTTGCCTGCCATCATGTAAGACATGACTTTGCTTTTCTTTTGCCTTCCACTATGATTGTAAGGCTTCCTCAGCCATGTAGAAGTGTGAGTCCATTCAACCTCTTTCCTTTATAAATTTCCCAGTCTCAGATATGTCTTCATTAGCAGCATGAGAACAGACTAGTATACCAGCTCTGATATTTCTTGCTTCACTTTCCAAAAGTAAGAGAACCCCTAGTCCATGGATGCTTCTGAACCCTCTTTTAACTTGTATTTCCTTAGTTCTTGCATTGGATGGTCCATAAAGGTAACCACTGATGGGTTATTTTCATTGGGTCTAAAATTATCTCTTTAGATGTGAAGTTGACCTCAAATTTCTGATATTCCATAAATTAGTGAGCCAAACTAAATTTACCTCATCCAGACTTTCCATACTTTTATAGCTTTTAAAGTTAGTCTCTCATTGAAATTTCATCTTTTTGAGATAAGACATTAACTTTTAGAAGCTATTATTTTTTTCTGCATTTTCCATATATTGCTTCATTAAACAATTTTATAACATAATCATAGAGTAAACAGGGCAGGTTCTACTGATTCTTGTGTATATGTATGTGTGTGTTTGTGTGTGTGTGTGTGTTTATGGGGAGAATTAGGTTATTTGCTGTATCACCTCAGTCTTATCCTATGATGAGATGATGTCAGAGTGATTGGCAGAGAATGCCAGAATCAGAATATACAAATTCTAAGTCACAAATTAGGGAGTCTTACATTATATTTTTTTACCATATTTTTGATCCAAATAAAAATCTGTCTGCCAAGGTTTCATAAAATATTTAAGCTAAAATGACATCTTAGAGACCATCATGTTTGAGGTTTCCCAAAGTCTGATGATTCTTACTTCTGAGGTGCCATTATTATTTGTTTTGACTCAGAAACAAAGGATCCATGACCAGTTGTTTCTGGGACAAGCCGGGTGAATTAAAGTTAGACAGGCTTTTGTTGTGCAGGGTTTCTCAGAGTCTCCAGAATGTTAATGTGTTGGTAAGGCTCTAAGAAGGGATCAGGTGTGCAGCACTTTCTGAACATTGTCGTTGACAGAAGCATTTAAAATGCTTTTGTTCTTATTCTATTTCTTATGCTATTCAAGTCTAACCCAAAGTTGTTATTTCACTTGAGCAAAAACAAAGGAACAGAGGTGTTAGAGAGATTTACCAAAGTCATACAACTAGTCAGCACTGAAATTAAGCAGGGAGGAGGAAGGGGTGGGGGGCTCACTGAATGACACTTTTCCAGAAAGGTGTGGATAGCATGCAGCTGATGTTTGCATTCTATCATGCTAATGACAAAAATATACTTGCCTGGTTACTAAACAGGAAGAAATGTACCATATTTATTATGTGAGCTACATTCTACCAAGGATAGCTCTCTTCATTAAATGCATTACAGAAAACCAGAAATAATTTATAGCAACAATATTCCTCCTGCACTGAACATTTACTATGACATCCAAGAAAACAATAAGAAAAAGCTACTTAATATTACCAACATCATTCTCCACATACATATAAGAGCTTAGTAAGATATACATATGAGCTAATTTATATTTTATAGTCTAACAGCTTACTGAGGGTGTTATGTTTCACACTTTCAATTTTTATGTATTCATTTATTATACTTTAAGTTCTGGGGTACATGTGCAGATCATGCAGGTTTGTTACATAGGTTTACACATGCCATGGTGGTGGTTTGCTGCATCCATCTCCCTGTCATCTACATTAGGTATTTCTCCTAATGCTATCCCTCCCAATTCCCCCACCCCCTGCTATTCCTCCCCTAGCTCCCCACACCCCAGGCCCCAGTGTGTGA